>LGRX02021507.1:0-13396 GCA_001247695.2 Cymbomonas tetramitiformis
CCCCCGTGCTGTGGTATGCTGCCCCCCAAGCACCCCAATGGTATACTGGCGCCCAAGCTCCCGTTCTATTTTATCTCATTTGGATGCGTAGCATTTTTTGCATGGAGCAGGGGAAAGACAGCCAATCAACAGAGCAGTCGCGATCTTCAGACAGCTGATGAACAGAAATGGGCATAGCAGCAAACAGCCACCTAGGGTTGTGTGTCAACCCTAGCATCATGGCAAAGGCGCTGGAGCACCCTCCACCCGACCCAGTCATCGGTGGGCGCCACGTGGACGAAGCTCCACAATCAGCATGTGATCGTCCCTCTTCCTTCGACTTATGGGGAAGCGAGACAGCCCCAGGCTGCGAGAGTGGGGCTCGGAGGATGTGGGCGCCGCAGGTACCAGGAACTTCACAATGGAATACTTCGTGATGACCACTTCCCTCAGCTCCTGCATCCGCGTCGCATGACTCCACCCTCAGCAGAGCGCACCTCAGCAGAGCGCACGCCGCCACACCCTCAGCAGAGCGCACGCCGCCACACCCTCAGCAGGGCGCACGCCGCCACACCCTCAGCAGGCGCCGCGCCGCCACACCCTCAGCAGGCGCAACGCCGCCACACCCTCAGCAGGCGCACACCTCAGCAGAGCGCACGCCGCCTGCCCTCAGCCAGGCGCACGCACATCCTCAGCCAGGCGCACGCACATCACACCCTCAGCAGAGCGCTGCCGCCCGCCACACCCTCCCAGCAGGCTGCCGCCACACCCTCAGCAGGCGCACGCCGCCACACCCTCCCAGCTGGAGCGCACGCCGCCACACCCCAGCGCGTGCGCCCCCCCCCTGCACTGGTCGGCCTGAGTCCACAGGTTGATGCCGGCCATGACTATCATTTTTATTATCCCGGACGGCCCAAATCGGCTACCGGAAACCAAATAGATTATGGTGTCTCCTACCCCTAAACTCAGCGTACAAATCAGCGTACAAGGCATGTATACTAGGCTGGCTGCAAATCACAACAGGACATCCGCTACTCTCCCATTGTTGCCAGCCATGACACCCTCGGACGAGCTCACGCGACGGTCACGCTGCAGTTCCGTATGCAGGCAGCCTGGAGGCATGCGGAACGTGCGGCGGCAGCGCTGTGCAAACGCCCTGACCTGCACATCCAACGGCTGCCACGTGCTTCTCCCTGGACGCTCGAGCGTACTCCCAAGGAATTGGACACTGCAAGCGACGGCGGCTGGCACGCTGCATGGAAGGCAGGCGAGGGTCTGCGCGCCCGCCAGCTCACCATATTGCCGGAGGTGGTGAGGACGGAGCCAATGTCAATGTCCAGCGAAATGGGCTGGTTGGGGTCCAGAGTGAAGCTGCCCTCCACCACCCGCGTAGGATTCAGAAAGTTCCATAAGACGGTGAGCGTGAGCAACACCAAAGTACTCGCGAACAGTCGCCGGCTCTTCTCTGCTCGCATTATCTGCACGAGCAAGCACCCAGCCTCCGTGCGCCCCATGACGTGGATGGCTGACGTGGACGGCTGATGCGCAGGGTCTGGGTACGTCCATCAGATACACCAGGAGGCCCCGGGCCCGATGTGAGGGCCTCCCCACAAATGGTCATGCGGCGGCATCGTCATCGCAGATCATCCACCCACGGCCCATTCGGGCAGGTCACCTTCAAATGTGATGCACATCCCCGTATCACGTCGCACATCCCGATGGCATGAGCTGGAGTCCTCGCGAGGAGCCGTGCCAGATGGCATGAGCTGGAGTCCTCGCGAGGAGCCGTGCCAGAAAGACAGCATCACGTCTGGAAGGTGACGCGGCATGTGGCCTACCCTAAACCTCACATGCCGTGCGTCGAAGGCGGACATAGCATATGGGCAGATGGCAAGAAGGCGTGGCAACTCGTGCTCCAAAGTGCGGGAGGACGCAAAGGCCACTCCGAGTGTGGAGGCTGCAGGTGGACAAAGTCTTGTCAGTGCTGCGAATCAGTGTCGATTCACACAAGGTATGCCTCTATAATGCACTACACAGAGTGGCCTCGTGCGCCTGCGGGCAGAAATGAGCGGACGCCACCTTGGACCTGGATAAGAGGGCGAAGGCCCCACATCCACGCATGAAGGCAAGGATGCAAGCATCATGATGCCGAACTTAAATAGGAGGATGCAGTTGCACGTCTGCGCATATAAATCTGGACGCCGGCACCGCCTTGCACATGGATAGTAAGACGCCGGCGCCGCCCTCACACTGCATGGCATGAGATCAGCCGAGAAAAGCCAGCCCACCATCATCCCCCTCACACATACATAGGAGAGTGTACGTACCCCACTGCATGTCGGCGCCGCACAGCACTTTGAAATGGAGGATGCAGGTGGCATACTTCAAATGCATGGGAACTATGTGCCGCGCTGGGCATAAATAGGAAGGTTTAGGCCCAAGTTTGAGCGTGGCAGCGAGGATACAGATACCACGTCCTGCGATTAAAATAGATTCAACCTCGAAGATCCTCGGGTGCGAATTCGGTGACAGAGATGGCCAGCCGTGGGGCCCACCTGGCTGTCCATTGTGCCCGGGCAAGAGCGGCTCACGTTGAAAGGGTACGTCTCCCTGCAGAGTGGTGCACCGCCAGCACCCTCTCTTCAGCAGCGCTCATGGTGCAAATGCTTGTCATAGCTCCCGGAGGCAGTTGTGTGACCAGAGGGTGTCGAGAGGGTGAAAGTACCAGGGGGGTTCCGAAGTGAAAACCTGGTTGAGAGGTCTCACTTCTTTGTCTCTCTGCGGTCTCGCGGCCTCCTGCCGTGTACTGTGTTTCCGGTTTGAAGAGGGGAACGTGACCTCTGAGATGGACCGACTCTGGAGGCGAGGAGCGAGGAGATGCGCCGCGCGGAGCATCGCGGGAACCGTTAAGAGATGGGCACAACATGCGATGGGCCTAAGGTGGAATGGCCCGCAGCCTCAGCGGGGGCTCGGGGCACACCTGAGGCCTGCGGTCGGGATGGACATCTTGTCGTCGCCCTGCGCCTTCTGGAGGGCCACTGCCATGCGCTCGAGGGGGGTTTTGTTGCCGTCTGCCTCAGCTTTTCCAGGTGCGTGCTGTCCCCCCTTCAATGATTTCCTCCCCTATGACTCGGATCCCCCCACCAATCCCCCACACCACGCCCCGCTCAAGCGAGGGCACAAGGCCCGATGCAGTGCGGTTGCAGTGCGCAAAGAACGTTGGCGCAGGGATCCCCGGCGCAGCCGGCCGGCAAATTCGGGGGGTTGAGGAGTGTGAAGTCTACCTGGGAGCCTTCGGGGCGGCCAGTGAGGATGGCATTTTCTTTGGTCGGACTGGCCGGAACTTGAGAAGTAAGGGGCACATTTGGAAGCTCCAGCCTGCTACCCATACGACACATCACAATGCATTCGACAAACAGTGATTAGCTCGCTACCAGGCGGCAGGTCCAATGTGCCGACGGCTCACAGGGGCCCCTGGCCAGAAGCCCTGCGTGTGATATGAGCGTTTCGCTTCCCCGTCGAGCGGACTCTGATAAACGAAGGAAAACGCTCCCATGCAGCACTAACTGGCTGAAGAGAGATGCTTCCTAGGCCGTGCGAATTGCTCGAGAGCAAGACACTACAAGGCAGCCCCTTAAACCGTTCTGTTTGGGAATGACGCAGGTGAGATACACAGCGCATCCCAAGGATAAGAGCCATAGCTGCGATCTCGTACTCTGAATCGTTCTCTCGGAGGTCCGCCATGATGGGAGGAGCTGACGGCGATGTTATCTCAGCGCTGTCGCGCGGCGAGCCTTGCGCTTTTAACGGCTGTTCAACACTGTGGGCCAGGCACAGAATATATCTTAGCAACTCTCATTCCGAAAGAGACTTCGTAATTTGGAAAGAATAAGCGGGGGAAGGCACCGTTTCCTTGAAGAGCCAAGTGTCAACACTTGTAAGCACAATATTTCCCCGAAGGATGTAAATTTTCTGACGCTTTTGGAGCTACTTAGCAACGCTTTCCCAAAAGGTAGAATCTACGCAGCCCGCATTTTCGTATTGAACGAATTTCGGTGAGCAAACTGTCAGGAACACAGAAAGAGCAAACAGTGCGCTAGATATCCTTGGAGACCATTTCACCTTGAAATATCTTGTTCTGAATTCTGTTGACGGAGGTATAGGGGACTCAAACGTCGATTTATCACCATACGCGGCCACCAGCACCACGAAGGTTCATAAGTTTGACCGAGATGAGTCCAATCTTTGAAGGTTCGTTTGGCTCAGTCTCAAAAATAATCTCGAGCGATCCATGCATATTTACACAACCTGTAGTTTTCTGTGAAGAGCAATTTTATATGATTTTTTCAGACTAAACCAGTGGAACAAGGGACTACAAAAGATTCGCATCAAGAAAAGATGTGAAAAACCATGCCGATATCTGACAAAGTTGTAGGAAACCTCCACAAACTTGGACTACACGTACAGGTTGTACTTATTCTCAAACCGATATTACGAACATGGAACAATGCGAAACAGGACACAAGGGAAGAATGTGATAAGTCAAGTAATTTCTCGGATCCATCTCCATACCGGCCCTTCCTCTCGTCCCGTCGTGCTCGTCTGGTCAAAAACAACAACTGTGAACATACATAATATAATCGATAATGAAAAACATTCGATTGAACATAAACACATTTATACACACTCATATCGCCTATCAGAGGTAGTAGAGAACATTTATACATTTATATAATTTATAGGTGGTACGTAAACGTACAGGTGGGGGAAAAATAATCCCCAATCTTCGTGAACGAACGTATAATCTATAAACTTTGAAACCAACGCAATACTCCCCCTCCCCCCCTCCCCTAACCCACCCCACCCCCCACCCCACCCCACCCCACACCTCCCCCCACCCTCACCTCCCCCCCCACCACCACATATATTTATCACGTACCGCCCATGTCATACGTTCACGTGTCATCGCACGATCGCACAGTTCTCGACTTGGACTCTTGGAGAGTGGTCGACCAATCCCGTGACGAATAAACGGTCCCACGTTAAGTATGTGTTTTTTGGAACACAGAAATGGGCTTACTCTGGCTGAGACCACGAGCCTCCGGGCGCGATTTTTTTCACTTTTTTAAGGATTTTTTTATTTTTCTATACTAGACCGGAGGCTCTGGTACTTTTCGCGTGAGGCCAAAAAAAAGGTTCTCCGAATGCTTTAAAAACTTTACAGTGCCGAGAATATGTTTAGACAAGCAGAAATTCTGCTTGGAGCGGGGTCAAAAAGTCATTAGGCTCTTCACAAACACTGGTAATAGGATTTTTACAGTAAACACTGGCAGACAGCAAAACTGTAAATCTTACAAAGTGCATAACTTTTCAATGGATCCTCTATTTTCGATCATCTAACCATCATTCCAAACTGGATTTTCACCCCCATCTCCGTTATGCACATGGTTACCTTAAATTTCATCTCTAGGCATATGAAATATCTCGCCTCCCTAGTCGAGTCAAACACTCCCACTTTCGGAATCAACTATGCTACGCTAATATGTTGCCACGTATATCCATTTCACCCAACATGTCGATATATACAATTATATAGATATTGATGATGTTCACTTCAACGAGTTACATACTTTTTCTAGCCTTCTTACTTCGGCTACGCGCCGTGATCGGTACTACCGGCTCTGTCTTTCTCCTTTTCTTTGAAGTCGTACGTTCCCTTGCCCTGCAAATGTCGCACTTGCTACTGCAATTCGCCTTTCCGACGTTCGCATCTCCAAAATACATCGCTATCTTCTTGTGGCGGCATATCTTTTTCTCATCACAATATTCCTTCATGATTTTCAAGCGTTCATGACCCACATCTTGCGTTTGTGCGTTAGTAAGGGACGAAGCAAGCTTATTAAAATCTTGTGCCGAGTATAGCAACAAACATGTGCTATCATTTCCATCTCTACCCGCTCGTCCGATCTCTTGAACGTACCCATCAAGTGAATGCGCCATAGAGTGATGCACAATCCACCGCACATCTGCTTTATCAATTCCCATCCCGAAAGCCGTTGTCGCCACCACTACCTTGGTCGCCCCTTGCATCCACCTCGTGTACACTTCGGACCGCCGCTCGAAATCTTGCAGATCTCCATGAAAATGTCCAGCTAGAATTTGTTGTGTCGTGAGCCAAGTTGATAATTTCTCACATTGCTCCTTTGTGCTACAGTACACTATACCCGATGTTCCCGTCCCATCTCTTTCACTTTGTTCGATGATGAAACTACGAACTTGTGCCCACGATTCCGATACCACCGCCTCGCCCTCGTTTACGATGACCATCCCTTCTTTCTTTTCAACGATTGAAATATTCAAGTTCGTTCTCCTACTAGAGCCCATGAACTTGTCAGCCTGGTCTAATTTCAACGTTTTAATGATATCTTTTGTCGTCTTTTTTGAGGCCGTGCCGGTGAACGCACAAAAGGGAACACCTCTATATGTATCTCGAAGCTCTCCCAGGCGGCCATACTCCGGGCGAAAATCATGCCCCCATTGACTGATACAATGAGCCTCATCAATAACAAATCTAGCCAAGTGGCCTGACCCATGTAGACCACTTAATACCGCCCGCAGCTCGGTGTCTGTCATCAATGACTCCGGTGTGACATACAAAATTCTAATTGTTTGCTCCTTCAAAGCATGTAAAATCGCCCTCTTCTCATTACTCGAGCAACCGCCCGTGAACATAACGGTCGGCACTTCCTTTTCTATTAAACTACGCACTTAATCCTCCATCAGGGCCAGTAACGGCTGGACAACTATTGTCACCCCTCGTGATAATATCGCAGGCAACTGGTAGCACAAACTTTTCCCGGATCCGGTCGCTAGCACCGCTAAAAGGTCATGTTGTGCTAAGGCAGATGTTCATATATCCTCTTGTGGCGGTCGGAACTCTGAATGCCGGAACATGTCTGTATTCACGAATCCCATCTCCTTAGGCCATTGAAATCTATAATCTGCCTCTAATTTGCCACGAAGCCATGCACCCATCCTACAACAGAACACAAAACATAATACAAAATAATTAGTCTCTAGGGCAAGAAAATCTATGACTAAACTTATAACACGCATGACTGAAACTGTCCCTAGCCCACCCTCTCCACCTAAAATGACCCTCCCGGGGCCTCAAAAGGCCCCCTTCACCCATCCTTATACCCACATGCTCCCCACAGCCTGCACTACAGGACTGTGCTGACCCTTCCTTCAATTTCTCATCAGCCCTCTCACTATACCCTATCCTGTATGACACTGATGACACGCATGACTGAAACTGTCCCTAGCCCACCCTCTCCACCTAAAATGACCCTCCCGGGGCCTCAAAAGGCCCCCTTCACCCATCCTTATACCCACATGCTCCCCACACCCTGCACTACAGGACTGTGCTGACCCTTCCTTCAATTTCTCATCAGCCCTCTCACTATACCCTATCCTGTATGACACTGATGACACGCATGACTGAAACTGTCCCTAGCCCACCCTCTCCACCTAAAATGACCCTCCCGGGGCCTCAAAAGGCCCCCTTCACCCATCCTTATACCCACATGCTCCCCACAGCCTGCACTACAGGACTGTGCTGACCCTTCCTTCAATTTCTCATCAGCCCTCTCACTATACCCTATCCTGTATGACACTGATGACACGCATGACTGAAACTGTCCCTAGCCCACCCTCTCCACCTAAAATGAACCTCCCGGGGCCTCACAAGGCCCCCTTCACCCATCCTTATACCCACATGCTCCCCACACCCTGCACTACAGGACTGTGCTGACCCTTCCTTCAATTTCTCATCAGCCCTCTCACTATACCCTATCCTGTATGACACTGATGACACGCATGACTGAAACTGTCCCTAGCCCACCCTCTCCACCTAAAATGACCCTCCCGGGGCCTCAAAAGGCCCCCTTCACCCATCCTTATACCCACATGCTCCCCACACCCTGCACTACAGGACTGTGCTGACCCTTCCTTCAATTTCTCATCAGCCCTCTCACTATACCCTATCCTATAACTTTGGGGCATCAGCCCTCTCACTATACCCACCTTGTAAACCCTAGGGGCCTTTCTATTTTGCACAAAGGGTTTATCTTATCGTTTACTTGTTACTTGGAGATATGTAAAGTAAAAATAAGAGGCTTACCTTCAAATAGACTCTTCCATAGCTCGTTGTGACTTGGTGTGCAAGTTGATACGCCTAATCTTGTCTTCTTCATCATAGGACCCCCCAACCAAAGAACCCAATCAGCCATGGCCAATAACACAAAGTTAATGAGGTTTAATGAAGCAAGGGGGGTATGTATCTTATAGGGGGAGGTGTTACCTTTCGAAAGAGCCTTCAAGCCCTTAGTTTGAGGCGGTGTGCAAGATGCTATGGCTAATCTTGTCCACCTAGGTGTAGCCCCCCCCTGCCCAACAACCCAATCAGCCATGGCCAATAACGCAAAGATAATGAGGTTTAATGAAGCAAGGGGGGTATGTATCTTATAGGGGGAGGTGTTACCTTTCGATAGAGCTATTAACCGTGAGGTTTCATGAGGTGTGGAAGATGCTATGGCCAATCTTGTCCACCTAGGTGTAGCCCCCCCCTGCCCAACAACCCAATCAGCCATGGCCAATAACGCAAAGATAATGAGGTTTAATGAAGCAAGGGGGGTATGTATCTTATAGGGGGAGGTGTTACCTTTCGATAGAGCTATTAAGCGTGAGGTTTCATGAGGTGTGGAAGATGCTATGGCCAATCTTGTCCACCTAGGTGTAGCCCCCCCCCTGCCCAACAACCCAATCAGCCATGGACAATAACGCAAAGATAATGAGGTTTAATGAAGCAAGGGGGGTATGTATCTTATAGGGGGAGGTGTTACCTTTCGATAGAGCTATTAAGCGTGAGGTTTCATGAGGTGTGGAAGATGCTATGGCTAATCTTGTCCACCTAGGTGTAGCCCCCCCTTGCCCAACAACCCAATCAGCCATGGCCAATAACGCAAAGATAATGAGGTTTAATGAAGCAAGGGGGGTATGCATCTTATAGGGGGAGGTGTTACCTTTCGATAGAGCTATTAAGCGTGAGGTTTCATGAGGTGTGGAAGATGCTATGGCCAATCTTGTCCACCTAGGTGTAGCCCCCCCCTTGCAACCAAAGAACCCAATCAGCCATGGCCAATAACGCAAAGATAATGAGGTTTAATGAAGCAAGGGGGGTATGCATATTATAGGGGAAGGTGTTACCTTTCGAAAGAGCTATTAAGCGCGTGGTTTCATGAGGTGTGGACGTTTTTAGGCGTGGTTTGGTGCGCCAATCCTATGGAGAGAGAATTAACCTATCAGCCATGTATAGTTCCATACCCACGCGCATATGTGAAGGATGCGACAAGGAAAAGTGGAAAATATTTCACCTTAGGACTAGTATTCCGCGGTCGCGCGCATCCACCCGTGCAGATTTGCGCTTGTACGCCACCAATCACTCACGCATTTCGTGTGCGCAAAACGCGCTTTTGGAGCGACCATTCTCAAGGATGCTTACGGTCTAAAGACACAAGATAAATTCTAAGCGTATCTATGGGGTATTAACTCTTGGAAAATGTTCGCTAGAGGTCCCACAAAAAATTCTAGACATCTCAATAACGTGTCGAAAATCCGTTCTGTTGCGGTCCGTGCGGCAGTTCGGAAGAAAAAAGGTAGCGAAATTCAGCCCAAAACACGAAAAGAACCAGAGTTTACGAGCTGCTTTCCATTCTTGTCGTGTCGAAAATCGCGATCGGCCGCGCAGCGGCCGCAGCTCGTAAACTCTGGTCTCAGCCAGAGTAAAATGGGCTAGTTCCAACATTTCAGGAATTGAAGCTTGAGATCGCTTCAAAATTATATAGGGGGTACGTAAACGTACAGATGGGGAAAAATCAAAATTCTCCAATCGTATAAATCCTACATGATCATGATCTAGAATAAGAATGAGAAAAAGAGAGAGGCCGCAAGCGGGCGTGCATTGGGGGGCCGGGATGGTAGTGTTGTGGTTGCGGTGTGTGTGGGAGGGTTGCTGTGTTGTGGCGTTGCGGTTTGTGTGTTGTGGTGTGTGTATGTGTTGCGTAGCGTTGCGGTGTGTGCGGTGTGTGTGCGGGGGTTATCCTCGCTCTATTCTATTCTATTCGTCTATGAAAGTCACGGGGAGGCCGACTCACCCCCCATAAGGTTGGGTAGAGCAGCCTCTTCTGTCACCCCTCGCCCTGAGGTGCCACGTCAGCAGTCACGACCATCTTGCAGTTCCCTCCGATAATAAACGAACACGCACAGTATTTTATTATCTCATCTCATAAGTCATTACTGCTGAAATCTGTATAGGCAGCCCTGACTGGGAGTCCCGGTCAGGCCCCTATGACAGATCCCTAGGACCAACACTGGACTGCTGACTGATCTGTAGGTTCGTACGGTGACACACGCCGTGTCACAGGTAGGCTAGACTCCGAGACCGTCCGAGACCGTTCCGGGTATATCTAGCTTAGGGTTTATTTATCTTATACAGTTTATCCACACGAGTACGGGACTTTCTGATATCTAGTGCACTTGGATATTCCGGTAGGTCGTGGCCCCATCCACGTTTTCATTCCACTTGCTATCTTGGCCATGATTGGCTAAGCAGCCGCTTGAAGAGGTGGTGCGCACTTGCGCGTTTGGGTGCGACTAGGATTTGGGCATGACTTTACGGTAGACGTCTCTTGCGGCTGCGAGTCATGGGCACCGCGCGTTGCTATTGCTCGGTTTTGGCAATGTTCATTTGCGTTACTTTACCTGCCCTGATCCCGCTGGTTTACGTATTTTGGGCTGGTGCTCCGGACACCTTCGACCACATCGACATTTGCAAGTGCCCCACGCTCTTTTCGCCGCTCCGCACGTTCTGCCGTTACGTCTTCGCTCCATTTCCGCCACAACACCCAAACGTGCTACCGCGCATCATCTTTTCTATGGCTTTCAGAAGTATGGCTACATCAACACGAGCTCGCAAACGCCTATTGAGGGACTCCGACTTGGACGCCTCTATACGGCTTTTGGATGCGGTTCGGGACACTCCGACCGCTAGCACCCCACCTGTGGTGCCCCCTGCTGTTTCCAGCAACTCCGACGCTGCTGTCGCGTTGCGGAAGCACCTAGTCGACCAACATGCCACGGTTGACGCGGTGTACAAGGGGCGCTTGCATCGGGCTTGGGCCAAGGGTATCCGCGAGGATATCCTTGGTTCCAAGAAACATCATTATCGTGGTACCGACGACACCGACCGCCTCTCCGAGTTGGTGGTGCAGCTTCGGACCGAGTTGTTGAGTCCGCTGGGCTGGACTTGGCCCCCTTTGACCTCGACGACCCCACCTCTCTGGTTATCGAGAAGGTTAATGGGCTCCTCTATGACGTCTTGGCCCTCGTCGTGGAGCGGAACTCTGTGTCTGACACCTGGCTTCGGGGTACGGACTCTTCGGCTGACCGAGATGGACGTCGGGCTCTCATCGACATCATCAAGGGGAGCGTACCGGCAGCCCTACGCGAGAGCCACCAGCAGGAGCACGCGGCTCTTCGTTATCCCGCGGGCGTTGACCCGCAGCCGATCTTGGCTCGTGAGCAACGTCTGGTGCGGGATAACCGCGCTCCCGATTGGCGGCCCACCGACGAGACCCGCAAGCTCTCACTGTACAACCGCCTCGATCCGATCTTCTACGCGGCGGTGAAGGTGCGGTACCCGCTTGCGGGTGACCTCAACGGGGTCACTCTCTGCGAGAAAGACAGATAAACACATAAACCCTCGCTGCGACGATACTGCCGTAAAAAAAACAATCCGTCAACCGCCGATCTCCTGCGCAGCGAAGGCGAGCACAACGTGTGCCGCCATCACTGCCATGCTAAAAGGCCATACCGCGAGAACAATACACCACCGCCCAAGTGGGCGCTCAACCCCTCCTACGTCCTACTTAGCCGAACATGGCAACAGCAAGGCGCTGTGCCATCATCAGAATCACCGGAAAGCCGGTGCGGGCCATAACCTGCGAGAAAGACAGATCCGCTGTCCGGCTAAGCTCGCTGAGCATCAAACCGATAATCACATAAACAGTGTCTGGCCGAGGCTTTATGCTCTCGGAAACCCAGACAGTGAAGCAAGACTGTACTACTGTACTGTACTACTGTACAGTACAGTGCTAGGATGTCACGGACACGATACGGAAGCAGGGTCAGGCTAGGGGCTAGTCAGAGCCCATAATAATAACTAAGCCTAAACCCGAAGTCCAGCACTCTCCGCTCGCTTCAGGCTCTCGTCGTGGCCATCTTCCAGGCATGGGCGCAGTCGGACGATGGGGCGACAGCGCGTGAGAAGCAGGTGCTGGGGACGGGCGGTACGCCCTCCGCTCTGGTCACGTCGTCGGAGTACACGGTGCTCCTCGAGGAGATCGCGGCCTTAAAGGCCTTGGTGCGAGGTGGCCGTGCGGGCGGGGGACAACAGCCGCAGCCGCAGCATCGGGGGAAGCAGCATCCGAGGGGGTTTCGCGTGGGTGCAGGCAACCCCCCCGCAGTCGGCTTCGACCGCGACAGCATGAAGGCGAAGCCGCTGTGCCACCGCTGCCGCAAGGCCGGTAAAGGTGAGGTGTATCACCTGCGAGGAAGACAGATACGCTGTCCGGCTAAGCTCGCTAGGAATCAAACTGATAATCTCATAAACAGTGTCTGGCCGAGGCTTTATGCTCTCGGAAACCCAGACAGTAAACAATGACTGTACTACTGTACTGTACTACTGTACAGTACAGTGCTAGGATGTCACGGACACGAGACGGAAGCAGGGTCAGGCTAGGGGCTAGTCAGAGCCCATAATAACTAAGCCTAAACCCGAAGTCCAGCACACCACCCGTGGGTGTGACTACCTAGCAAGGCAGGTACAGGATATACAGCCACGAGATAATAAACGAACACCTACGTGCAACTCGGTGGAAACCGATCACTTCTAGTTGGGTGCCGGGGTCTTGACCCGGTCATCCCACTACTGGGCTAAAGCTAATCAAGCTGCCAGGACAATTGAAAAGAAACTCAGCCACTTTGAAGCTGGTCAGCAGAGCTGAGTTCAGCGGTCGGGATGTGAACACAGAAGATCCCCGAAGTGAATTGCAAGCTGTCCCTTTGAAATTGAGCACCACCACGCCCAAGTGGGCAAGGTGGTTCCACAGCAGAAAGTAAATCAACTGAAGACTGTAAAGATGCCGAAAACACCGAAGAATTTAAACAAGCGGATCTCCACGGCGGTTTGAGCATCGAAGAAAGAGACAATAGAACGCGATCATCTGGCGGCCAATCACGGATGCCCAGAGAGCCAAGCCTAGTCCGAGAAAATGGGAGTGGGTGGCGCCCCCGGCGC
>LGRX02021509.1:0-24470 GCA_001247695.2 Cymbomonas tetramitiformis
GGTGTACGCAGCTCGTGGGAGGGGCGGATGCTGTGAGGTCGTGGGAGGTGGAGTCGTTTGTCGTGTGGCCGTTCAGTTGGAGGGGGGTGTGGAGTTGTAGATAAGGTCGGGTTGGTGGGCGTTCGGCTCACGCACGTCATGCGCGGCGCACCCTCTAGTTTAACCGCGCCAGCTATGCACGCGCGGGATCACACCCGGCCTGTGTACGCAGCTCGTGGCAGGGGCGGATGCTGTGAGGTCGTGGGAGGTGGAGTCGTTTGTCGTGTGGCCGTTCAGTTGGAGGGGGTTGTGGAGTTGTAGATAAGGTCGGGTTGGTGGGCGTTCGGCTCACGCACGTCATGCGCATGCGCACCCTCTAGTTTACCCGCGCCAGCTCTGCACGCGCGGGATAAAACCCGGCCTGTGTACGCAGCTCGTGGGAGGGGCGGATGATGTGAGGTCGTGGGAGGGAGAGTCGGTTGTCGTGTGGCCGTTCAGTTGGAGGGGGGTGTGGTGTTGTAGACAAGGTCGGGTTGGTGGGCGTTCGGCTCACGCACGTCATGCGCGGCGCACCCTCTAGTTTACCCGCGCCAGCTCTGCACGCACGGGATAAAACCTGGCCTGTGTACGCAACTCGTGGGAGGGGCGGATGATGTGAGGTCGTGGGAGGGAGAGTCGGTTGTCGTGTGGCCGTTCAGTTGGAGGGGGGTGTGGAGTTGTAGACAAGGTCGGGTTGGTGGGCGTTCGGCTCACGCACGTCATGCGCGGCGCACCCTCTAGTTTACCCGCGCCAGCTCTGCACGCACGGGATAAAACCCGGCCTGTGTACGCAGCTCGGGGCAGGGAGGGGCGGATGATGTGAGGTCGTGGGAGGGAGAGTCGTTTGTCGTGTGGCCGTTCAGTTGGAGGGGGTGTGGAGTTGTAGACAAGGTCGGGTTGGTGGGCGTTCGGCTCACGCGCGTCATGCGCGGCGCACCCTCTAGTTTACCCGCACCAGCTCTGCACGCACGGGATAAAACCTGGCCTGTGTACGCAGCTCGTGGGAGGGGCGGATGATGTGAGGTCGTGGGAGGGAGAGTCGTTTGTCGTGTGGCCGTTCAGTTGGAGGGGGGTGTGGAGTTGTAGACAAGGTCGGGTTGGTGGGCGTTCGGCTCACGCACGTCATGCGCGGCGCACCCTCTAGTTTACCCGCGCCAGCTCTGCACGCACGGGATACAACCTGGGCCTGTGTACGCAGCTCGTGGGAGGGGCGGATGATGTGAGGTCGTGGGAGGGAGAGTCGTTTGTCGTGTGGCCGTTCAGTTGGAGGGGGGTGTGGAGTTGTAGACAAGGTCGGGTTGGTGGGCGTTCGGCTCACGCACGTCATGCGCGGCGCACCCTCTAGTTTACCCGTGCGCGCCAGCTCTGCACGCACGGGATAAAACCTGGCCTGTGTACGCAGCTCGTGGGAGGGGCGGATGATGTGATACATGTGTTTTGATTGATGAATTGTTGATCCATGGTTTCTCCCCAAATCTAGAGAAGCTGGCACACAAGTTGTTGCCAATGTCTTAAGGAAAGTATCTGAGCAAAGGATTGCCAGTCGTGCCATCAGGCATCGAATTCCATGAACAGCAAAGCCGAGTGAGTAAATCCGCCACTCTTCTAGCTATTTGCCAGTCATTCCTTCCAGGTTCATGACAAGAGACAATTCATCAAAGTCATACACCAATGCACAAGTCACATGCATGGTTGCACAATTTGTATCCGAATGCCATTCCATCAAGGTCAAGCATCTTGACAGTAACACTGGCCAACCAAAAGCCTTCCTGTTTTTGGATATCTTGAGCACTCTCATTTCCAGCTCTTTGGACTAGGAAGCATCATGACTGTGCCTCGCCAGGACGCTAATCCTCAAAGCCGCACACTTGAGGCGAGCCTTATGAGACAGTGACCTTTGGCTTGTGGGGCGTCAACCCCTTATCAAATCCTGAACACTTGTTAACACCTGGATAAATTTTTCATGATGCAACTTAAGTGGGATTATAAGTTCCACATAATCATATTGTCTACATATGCTGAAGACATAACTACCGCATATGGTTACAATAGGTCGCAGCTTCTATAACATTATGGCTTCTGAGTCAAAAGCTGATAGCCAATGACTTTTTGCAAAAAAATTGCCGACCATATAAAAATCAGGCCATGGAAACATGTACCCAAGAGGTTTTCGTCCATCGGTCACATATATATATCAGGGCTGCATCCCAAGAACTGCAGGGCTGCATCCCAAGAACTTCAGGGCTGCATCCCAAAGACTGCGATGCACCTTCGGTGCAATGGGCTGCAACCCGAGAACTGCAGGGTTATATCCCTAACATTTTTTACCCTGCATCAAATTGAGATGACAGGAGCAGGAATTGATCCTTCCTTGCTAAGGTGTAGTGAGCCTTGTGTAAATCATACCCTTGCACAGATACGCACACATGCGAGATATCATATCTGTGGATAAATAAAAACTGCTAAATGCTACCTTTGCCAAGACCGTGGTTTGTCATCGGATTCTTGGCCAGTCATCCGAAGCTACCGGAGATAATGACTGAGGTAGAAGGAGTTGTGATCCTAAGTTGTGCTTGACAAACATGACTAATAAATTTCACATTAGTACGTGGCGAATTCATTCTCACTCATCGCGATAGATGTTCGTCAAAGCGTGCGTACTGGACAAAAATATTGAGGAGTTGAGCAGACCGGTTAAGGATTATAAGTCCAATTCCGTTAAGCAGGGCCGCTCCGTTTGCATTAAAACAAGCCCCTTTGTTCGTTTATTATCGAAATCGGGCTCCCCATCACCGCCTAGGATCCTCCAAAGTAGCTTAAGGAGGGGAGGAAGAGTTGGGTGCACTATATCAGGCCGAGAATCGTTCGAATATAATTCGTTATAATCGTGGGATCATCGATCGCCTAGCGACGACGACGGCTAGCGCAAATAATCCGTAACGTAGACTTCGGATGCTTTGAATCGTCTAGCACATACATGATAACGTGTGGATCAATCAGTAATCCAGCGTAGGATTGTATCGCGAAAACGCTCTTCATTGAACCTTGGAACGTCACTCAACGATACGATTTCCGGAAAGGTGGGCTGCATCCTAAGGACTGTATGGCTAAATGCCTAAGGTGAGGGACTAAAGTGGACTCAGTTCCCCCCAATAACCTAAAAACACCATGAGGGACGCCTCAAATCGGTGTAAGAAGACTGGTACCAGCAAGAAGCGACAACAACAAAGACATCAAAGACATATACAAAGGTATGCCCGTTGTGAGGTCACAACTCTCTTAAGAGGGGAGATCTGTCAGGGTTATGACCGATGACATATGTGTCATACATGTCATACG
This sequence comes from Cymbomonas tetramitiformis, assembly GCA_001247695.2. Classification (NCBI taxonomy): domain Eukaryota; kingdom Viridiplantae; phylum Chlorophyta; class Pyramimonadophyceae; order Pyramimonadales; family Pyramimonadaceae; genus Cymbomonas; species Cymbomonas tetramitiformis. The sequence continues at coordinate 3,358 of LGRX02021509.1, forward strand.
TGTCATACCTGTCATACATGTCATACCATGTCATGTCATGTCATGTCATATATTATTATGACAGTCGGTCGTGTCATATATTATTATGACAGTCGACAGTATGGTCGATCATGACTGTACAGGTCGAGTCGCGTCATACATTTATGACAGTCGTCAGTACGGTCGACGATGACTGTACATGTCGCCAGATGATTATGTCATATCATCAGGCATCCCTGTCATCGAGAGTTCGTATGTCGAACTCAAAGATGGCAAAGCAAAGATACATCTTGGAAACAAACCAAGAACCATCTTTAGCTTTCAGCATGCGCGGAACTCGCATGTGCAGCATGAACGAACTAGTCGTTATTACCATGCTGGTCGTTCAACCTACGTCTCGGGTTCACAACCCAATGGCGGTACCATCTAAGATGATGGGTGACGTAGGTATAAAAGTGAGGAAGCGTTGTGCTTCAGCAGATCTTCTACGGAGACTGCAACTCACAACCCGCTCATAAGCTGTGCGCGTGTTACTGTTCAATAACACTGCACTATCTTATTATATCATATATTTCTTAAGGCTCGCGTCAGCGTCCTTATCATTGGTATTCGATCGTTAAGGCGAGAAACGAGAACTCAAGTGTGAGTGCAGCGTAGATATCAAAAAATTTGTGTATGCAGGTTGCGGAGCGCGAGTAATATCTGGCGTCGCGATCGCATAAACATTGATATACTGCATATACTGACCGCTGTATAAGCGAAGATAGTGCGCGAGGATATATCGACGCATTCGCATTCGCAGATCGTATACAGCAGCTGATCGTCACCTATACTGCGCGACAAGGTGTGCATGCGGCATACATGCGCGCAGTGATCATATGTATGCGCATATACGATTCGCAGCTGTACAAAAATTCGCAAATGAGATGCGGACGCAGAAATCATCAGCGGAATCAGTATCCGCGCGAAAATTAGCACTATGCTTAATTGCATATCCTGGATCAGAAGATGATAGTTATATAATGTAGATATATATCCCACCTGATACACTTTGGCAATATAGCCGTACATAAGAGTGGGAAGGACAGATGCATCGTTGTAGGACTGGTTGATATAGTCCCAGTACTGAAGGCAGAATATGGCACCCGAATAACAGCTGACAACTGTTGGTGACCACCATGCAAGACCTTCCAAGCGTAACTCCTTTGTCCTAAGATGCAAGTGAATTTCATAATATGTTGACATCACATAAAAGCATTCTGAGGAAACCCCTATATATTCATATGAGTTGTCATCACTACAAATGACATGGGTTTCGAATCATCGAAATGAGTATAACTCCGATGAATTCATTATTACAGAACAGCTGTTGACATTATTCCTCCCGGCTGGATTGCAATCATTCACAATCCCTGTACATTCCGGTGACAAAATATTGCACTGGACTGATCACCACATTTGGTATAATCTGTGATATATAAATCATCAGAAAAAGCATTGCAATCAGTACAATGCTGTCTAAACTCACAAAGATGAGTAATAGATTTTCTCAGATGTAATAAATTGAGGCACAATGTGACCTACGCTAAAATCGCGTATGCTCGGGCACTGTATTGTGACCTGCGCTAAGATCGCGTATGCATGGACACAATATGACGTGGACACAATTCATACAACCTCCGGTACAAGCGGACAAGGTTGATTGCCACGACATCACATCTGAATGAAATCGATAAATCACTCAGAGAGAAGGTGTTGACATCAGGACAACACCATTATACATATAGTCATGAGGATTTTAAAGAAGACACAGTCTCTCCGATATTGACAAACATGGTACACATATTACCATGCTCTCTGATCATATATTTGATATCCCACAGCATACGATGATGGTAATAGCAAACCACTTCGCCGCTGGAGGGTAGTGTTGTATTTTATACAGCACATGCATGGGCACTATATGACCCACGCAGATGACGTGAATTCGGGCTGCATCCCAACGACTGCGATGCACCTTCGGTGCAATGGGCTGCATCCCGAGAACTGCTGTCCAGCTTCATAATAAGCTTCCACGTCATCACATAGAGGTCGGACCTCTGTTGTTAAACGGCGCTTGACAACCGCCTAGCAATACACTTCCTTGAGGGGGGAAGATGATAAGCTAAAAATACAACTAAAAACCAAATAAATAATAAAGACAAATAATAAAACAAATAAGTTCCATCATCGTTTTTGTTTTGGTAATCGTGACTATATACAGTCAAACCATGCAGAACTCCATGAAGTTGACACACATATGTATCAAACATTTCTAAGGTCATCAGCCATGACATACATATGAGCTTGATTTTGAAGACCTAGACATTTGTATACATCTGGTCTAGCATGTATCCACACTAGAATTGTATATTGACTCGGTGCAAGCACTATAGCCTCTGCCACCGATGATCACTGAAAAAGGGCAACCATTCTTGATATTTCATACATATCATCTGATTGGATCATTAAAAGTGTCAAGATTACTCAATGCAATATGCAGGCTACGGCCTGAGTACAACACCTAGATAGGTCAAAGCCATCGAGCTGACCAATGCAGCATTAATGCTAGCTGCCTTTGAAGGCTTCATAATAATCTATTGCCCTTATGTCTTGAAATGTATCCGTGTATTGGCATCTCTTTGAGGTAGTCATGCCTGCTGAATGAGCCATACCGGTCATCTTGTCTTTATTGATCATTATATATCTGATCATACCGCCATTGTACAAAGCCTATTCAGTGAGATTATTATATCACAAGGCATTTCCGTGGTGCACAACAAAAAAACAGAGATGCTGATTGTTGAATTTCAATAGTTGAAGGATTCAGCCTTGGTAACATGTGTTTTGATTGATGAATTGTTGATCCATGGTTTTCCCCCAAATCTAAGAGAAAATGGCGCACAAGTTGTTGCCAGTGTCTGAAGGGAAACATCAAAGCCAAAGGATTCCCATTTGTGTCATTCAGGCATCGAATTCATAACAGCAAACACGAATGAGTGAGATCCGCCACTCTAGCTATTTGCCGCCATTCCTCTCAGGTTCATGACAAGAGACAATTCATCAAAGTCATACACCAATGCATAAGTCACATGTATGGTTGTACATTTTGTATCCGAATGCAACGCCATAGAGGTTAAGCATCTAGACAGCAATTCTGGCCAACAAAAAGCCTTCCTGTCTTCGGATATCTTGAGCATTCTCATTTCCAGCTCCATCATGGTCAAGGAAGCATCATGCCTGTGCCTCGCCGAGACGCTGCTCCTCAAAGCCGCACACTTGAGGCGAGCCTTATGAGACAATGACCTTTGGCCTATGGGGCGTCAACCCCTTATCAAATCCTGAACACTTGTTAACACCTGGATAAATTTATCATGATGCAACTTAAGTGGGATCATAAGTTCCACATAATCATATTGTCTACGTATGCTGAAGGCATAACTGCCGCATAACTATATAAGACTGTGGAAACATGTACCCAAGAGTTTTCGTCGATCAGTCGTATATATAAGGCCGCATATGGTCACTATAGGTCGCAGCTTCTATAATATTGTGGCTTCTGAGTCAAAAGCTGATAGCCGATGACTTTTGCCAATAATTGCCGACCGAATAATAATCAGGGCTGCATCCCAAGAACTGCAGGGCTGCATCCCAAGAACTGCAGGGATGCATCCCAAGAACTGCAGGGCTGCATCCCAAGAACTGCAGGGCTGCATCCCGAGAACTGCAGGGTTACATCCCTAACATTTTTACCCTGCATCAAATTGATATGACAGGAGCAGGAATTGATCCTTCCTTGCTAAGGTGTAGTGAGCCTTGTATAAATCATACCCTTACACAGATACGCATATGCGGGTACCAATATCTGTGAAAAACTGCTAATGCTACCTTTGCCATACCGTGGTTTGTCATTCGGATCTTATGGCCAGTCATCCGAAGCTACCGGAGACATCGACTGAGGTGGACGGAGTTGTGATCCTGAGTTATGCCCGACACACATAACTAAAACGAATTTCACATTAGTACGTGGCGAATCCACTCTGAATCGACAGATGTTCGTCAAAGCGCGCGTACTGGACCAAAAGTGAGGAGTCGAGCAGACCGGTTGAGGATTATAAGTCCAATTCCGTTAAGCAGGGCCACTCCGTTTGCATTAAAACAAGCCCCCGGTGAAATAACTCCGGAAACATCGGGCTCCCCGTTGCCGCCTATGATCCTCCAAAGTAGCTTCAGGAGGGGAGGAAGGGTTGGGTGCACTATATTAGGCCGAGTATCGTTCGTTAAATCGTCGATCATCGTTCGCAAAGGCGTCGACGGCAAGCGCTAAAATATCCGTAACGTAAACCTCGGATACCTTGAATCGTCACTCTGAAATACGATACGCAATTCATGGAAGATGGAACCTTGAAACGTCACTCTGCAATACGATACGCAATTCATGGGGGCTACATCCTAAGAACTGTAAGGCTAAATGCCTAAAGTGAGGGTTTCAAGTGGACTCAGATCCCCCCAATATCCTAAAACACCATGAGGGACGCCTCACATCGGTGTAAGAAGACTGGTACCAGCAGCAACAACAACAACAACAAAGACATCAAAGACATATACAAAGGTATGCCCGTTGTGAGGTCACAACTCTCTTAAGAGGGGAGATCTGTTAGGGTTATGACCGATGACACATGTGTCATACCTGTCATACCTGTCAGACATGTCATACCATGTCATGTCATGTCATGTCATGTCATGTCATGTCGAGTCATGTCATATATTATAATGACAGACAATCGTCAGTACGGTCGACTATGACATGTACAATCATATCATCTGTCATTTACTCAAGGTGAGACTTGAGTGACACCTGTCATCGAGAGGCCAGGTTGTGGACTCGAGATGGCAAAGCAAGATGAAGTCTTGAAGAACCGAATGTGTTCGGAGAAAACTCATCTTCGCTTCAAGCATGTTCTGAACAAGCATGCGAGTATCATATGGCTTATTCGTTCAGCCGATACTGATTGTTCAACTAATGCCTTGGGTTCACAACCCGATTGCGGTGGCATCTATGAGATGCGGGGCATTGCGTAAAATGAGGTAGCGTTGAGCTACAGCAGTCACTTCGGACGAAGCACTGCACTCATATCCGCACGTACTCTGCGTGAGCTATTAACGTTCCATAATAGCCTCGCTTGTATCATATCTATTCGCTTGCTAGCGAAGCCTTATCAGATCCCCACTGCCTGTTTGAGCTGTTTCCAGCATATGATTGTTTCAGCAAAAGCAAAAGCAGTGACCGTCAAGCGGAGATGCAGGCAATGGCAAAGACGAGGAGTCGCCGATGAGCTAGCGAGAAACACACAACGCCATTGACAATCGAACAGGCGCGATCAATCGACCACACAAGAGTGGACAAGCGTATACACAATTCAATGGGCGAGCACTGTAATTCGAAATCGGTTGTGGATTGCAAGTCCTGATATACATATTATGTGGTTAGAACGTGAGAATACCACTTACAAAACGACGTGAAGAAACATTTGACAGTCTGTGGCCATGGCAGCCTGGTGGGGTTTGCAACACTGCTAGTAACAAAACCATAATCATACCGCTATGACAGTCCACCCCCCATAAATTGGTGGGACGACAGGCAGGGTGCAATTGGCGTGATCTAGCGGCGTGTAGCTCGATGCCCAAGGCAAGCTACATCGTGGGGATGTCGACGGATCACGTGGGATGTGGGACTACCGCGCCTTGCCACCCTCACCCTCGGGACACCCCTAATTCTCGTGCAAAAAGTTGCCAATGTAGACTGTGCTAGGTGGGGGGCATTGGAGGGGGTGTGACCTGAGCATGGTTGCGCTGACGGAGCAGGGCGTAGCGAGCGAACCGCTTCGATTCACGCGGCGTGCGAGGTGTCCCAACACACTAGAAGAGTGGCGGAATAATATTTTGGGGGTGGTGGGTGGGGTGACAGGGTAAGGAAGTTTGAAATGCAGGCCAACTCTCAGGGTTCGGGTCTTACGCGCACGTGGGTCGCAAGGCTAAAAAAACTGGACCGACATAGAGATACTTGATTTTCATGTGCAGTAATAAGCATACACTTCATTGTGACAGGTGGTTATGCTCATAACTGAGGTAAATGCCAAAATGTTCAATTTCATTGTTATGATAATAAAAAACTGCTTTGAAGTTGTTTTGTTGCACCTGCATATTATGCATTTCGGCTAGACCTCCAAGAAGAACCTAGAAGTTATAAGACGTAAACTGCTTCTCATACAGCACATCAGATATGTCTGTGTGCACTAAAAGTAGATAAAACAGCAAACACACGTTCCAAACCGAGTAAAGGAAGCTTTCCCTGCCTTTATCCTTTATGAATTCAAGAAGATGAAGCGCTTCGGTCGGCCTTCGTCATCTCGCGCATCGAAATCCGTTGTTCCGTAACCATCTTCAACATCCACTTGACGCCTTATCATATACTCCCCTTCGGTGCTGTGATCGCCCTGGTATGCCTTCGTTTCCTGTATGTTGAACAGGCACTTGAAGATCCCAACCACAAACTGGTATATCTTGTAAACCACGAAGTACAGGAACTTGACAATAGTGAAGTCCATGAGGCTGTAATCTTTGCAGAGGTCGGAGCACTTGAAATTATAACAAGCTCTATACCAAGCTCTGGGGTTACATGAGCACGATAGTAGACAAGCCTTGCAGTCGCCGCGCGTCGGACAGCAAGAAGCCGCGAAGCAGGGTTTGCAGCAGCCACAGCATTCGCAGTTCCCAACCTCGTCACCTTCGCAGCACTTGCAGGCTTTGGGCACGCAGTAGCAGCAGCAAGCAGAGAAACCCTTCCAGCATGCTTGGCAGTCGTTGTAGAAGTCGTTGCAGGTGTACGGTTTGGCCGGGATGAGTTGCCTGGCGAGGCACTCAAGAACAGGCTTGATGAGCCATGCGTGGAGAGGACCCGCGGTGCGGTCATAGATCCAGTCCACCATGTACTTGCAGGCAATCCACATTTGAAGAGAGATTCCCTTGAGCGCCTCGTTGCGGAGGTCGCGGCACAGCTCGATGGGGACAAACGTGACGAGACACATAATGCAGCAGCGAAGAGGTAAGCTTTGACCCCGCCCGCTACAATCATTTGCAACCCGAGGACATGCAAAAATGCAACAGTACTCGCAGCCTTCCGCGTACATCGTGGGCGCATTACGGCGGTACAGCTCGTAGAGGAGGTATATGGGAATGAAGGGAATGCTGAAGAGAAAGACAAAGGCGATCCATACTTGGGAGGGCGGTCGCTTTGCCCTTTCCTGCGAGAAGACGAGTCACCCGCAGGGATGAGCGAGACGTAGCTTGGGCACAGAAAGCTGTGGAGGTGCTCGGTGCAAGCGCATCGCGTATCACGTCGAGGAATGCCGCGAAAAGCTGCGCGGAGGGCGATAGCGGCCGGGGAAGATACGATAGCGGCGCGCCGAAACAGCGGGAAACGGGACACGTGCAAAGCGTGGGTAGCTGGATATCACTTGGGCTCATCGGCCCGTGAAAATTGCCGGGGAAGCGCTGCCGCCGAAATCGCTGCAATGCCTTGTAAGGAACGATGCTGAGGGACCACGTGACGCGACGGGATGCCAAAAGCGATCGAGGGATTCTTCGGGGAGCAAACAACCGGGACACGAGAACCACTTCGCGATTTGCACAGGAAAGCGAAGCGAGTTGAGATTAGGCTTCGACAGTCGAAAGCGCAAGGACGGTTGGCAGACGACTCAGCGAGTAATCCTAGTTTCACCTTGAGCTCTATAGAGTCATCGCTTAAAATCCACAGAGGTCGAGGTCCGTCGAGGTTCGAGCGGCCATGCCGATCGAAACCACGATGCCGATCTCTGGGAGAAGTTGGCTGTGGTGGATTTTCTTCTTCTTCGTCTTCCGCGGTTAAACATTCCAAAGCGTTGGTGCACAAGCGGGGTTTGCCCTTTTGGTCACGGCCAGCCTTATTGTCGCTGGATCCCTTCTCGTCACCAGCAAATTCCTGCATTTCATCTGCCATCATGACCTTCCCTTTCTTTTTGGAGCTCATCTCTTGAAGAGAGGGCGGAGTGGTTTCGTCTTCCATTCTTCCCAGCACTAATGCACCGCTCCTCCAACTGTAGCAATAGACCGTTCAAGTACACGTGCACTTGAAAAAGCTGATGGGCAGGACGATATCAAGGAGCAAGGCTCCCGCTGGATTGCTCCTTCGATTTAAATGGCTGCCGAAAGAAACATATCGCATGAGGTTCGAACAGTGAACATCCGCATCTGACCTGGGCTAGTCGGCATTCTTTGGCAATATTGAGCTCGTGGCATATGTCGAGAGAGCGAAAGTTAACACGAACCACTTCAAACACCGGCTGCGTTCTTTACCCCACGTACTTCACTCCGGACTTGAGGGTTCGTTAAAGAACGCAAAAACTGACACAAAAGAAATCGCTTGTCACAGAAAAATACAGTGCGTGTCTTCCTTCTTGCCGAAGCATATATCAACGAGATGCAACTATTCCAAATGATTATTCCAGCGTTTTCTGTGGGCGGTTAGCAGTTTTACAGTATTGAATATACCCCGATTGTTTTCACAAATTGTAACTTCCATACCGTGACATGCGCTCGCCCACTCGCTCACGCTGAGGCCCGTCGTACACCGTCGTTGTATCTGGTTTGGGAACTTTGTCGCGATGTCGGCATGTCGTCGTGTCGTGTCGGATGTCGCTGTCGCGTGACCAGTTACAACGATGAAATTTCTCTGGACTGCATGACGTTCCGTGCGTACGTGGCGTCCGGATTTATAGGGGGTACGTAAACGTACATGTGGGGAAAAATCAAATCCTTCCTGAGCTCACAATAATCTATTTCAAAAGTTATGCCCACGATTTTGGTATTTTCGGTTATTTGCTCGTTATTGCAATATAGCTCTATGCAAAAGAAAATGATAATGATTACAATTTTGATGTTATATTGCTCTGATTGCAACAAACAACATATCACGGTGTTCGTCCATGAAATACCTATTTGGAACAATAAACTTAATTTGAATTGGTGAAGTATGTGAACAGTTATGTCCAAAAAACTCAATATATATCATAGGGTTTGTTTTTTAAGTGTCATGAGATCTGCCCAATTTTGAAAATTGCAGATATTTTGAGGCTATTAAGTGATGAAATCTGCCCATTTTTTGGAGGCTTTCAAGTGATGAAAACTGCAGATTTTTTTAGGCTATTAAGTGATGAAAACGACAGATCTTTTGAGGCTATTAATTGATGAAATCTACCCATTTTTGGGAGGCTATTAAGTGGTGAAAACAACATATTTTTCTAGGCTTTTAAGTGATGAAATCTGCCCATTTTGGGAGGCTATTAAGTGATGAAAACAACAGATTTTCTTAGGCTATTAAGTGATGAAATCAGACCATTCTTTGGAGTCAAGTCAAAACTTGTTATGGAGAAACAGAAACTGTACCGCTAGACTAGAAGCCCGAAAAAGGTCGAGCCCGTGACCTCTCGCATACCTGACGAGCGCTCTGCCGTTGAGCTACTCTGGCTGTTGATGGCAATTGCAGTGCGGTAAAGAGTAATCGATCCTCACCGTGCCACGTAGACGCCGAGGAGTGACACACGAAGGAACGCTCTGTTTTCCCCCCAATCCGCCGTTGTCGGTACCCCGCTGGACCCGCGGGGCACGCGGCTGGTCCCGCCGCGACTGTTGGGGGAAATAATTACGTTCCTCATGACACAACCTCACTCTGAAGTGTCTACGTGGCACAACCACACAACCGCGACGCGCAGTGGAAGCGTGGTGGGCCCATAATAATAATAATAATAATATAACATTTACGCTGAGAATAATGACAATGCCATGAGTCCGCTGTAATCCTGCAAGCAGGCAATTGTAGAACAGAGGGAGCTGAAATCATCCCATAACCTGACGGGAAAGCTAAAATATATACTGTTGTAATATATTATAAGTGACGGAGATGCCAACTTTCCCCCCATAGGGGGGGAGCAGTGGTGCACCTTTCTGTCACCCCTCGCCTGGCCGTCACTTGCAGTGCTGTCCGTGTCACTGTGTCACAGGCTCCCGAACCCTAAAGTCTGCTCAACATTTGTTATTATCAACTTTAGACTTCACCAGCCTGACACGCCTGCCCTTTTCCGCTTCACAATGACAGTCAATATATACATATATATCTCCTGTTCTATAAGGTTATAGCCCACGCACCTACAGTGTTGGCTTGGTTTTTGTTCTCTGGTTCGCTTCGCGCCCTGCGACTCTACCCGACATCTATTCGACATCTTCCGACATCCCGACATCAGCGCCGGACCGCCTTACAACAGCACCGGCCGACACCACCTCACCGCCTCCCGACATCTATCCGACATCTTCCACCGTTTTTTTTGCCCCACACCCAGTGTGCTCCGATTCACCGCTGGACAAACGTTATTTTATTCCCGCAATGGCCTCTACCCGACGTGAAGGGCTTGGTTCAGCTCTGCGTGCTGCCCGCACGCGGGGGGCCGCCACCCCGTCACATTCGCCCTCGGGATCGCAGAGTACCCCTGTTTCATCCCGTGGACGCCGTAGGATTGTAGGGACATCTTCATTGCGGTCTAAGCCGACATCAACGGTCGACGCCCCAACGGCTTTCGACTATTTCAACGACCCCGACGTGTTGGGGACCACGCCCGTGGAGGAGGGCCGCGAGGATGAGTACGTCGACCAGCTGGCTTACGCATTTCAGTACGGCAGCGATCTCCTGTCCTTCCTCAAGTCCACTGGTCTCAAGATGCCCGCTGGTTTTACTCTGGACACTGCTACTGCCGACGTTGACTTCAACGCCCTGCTTTCTGGATTGGCCCACGTGCTGTATCCCGTGTCTTATCACGAGGCAGCGAAGCTTCTCGACCTGGAGCACGACCACGAGTTTTACCACGTCACCGTCAACGAGATCCTCTTCAGCATTTTACCGCATCCGCTTCGTGGTAACGCTCTCAGCGTTTATCACGAATGTGCCCGCCACCACCCCGCCGACGGCCGCTACGCACTGCAGCGGCTGCGTTACGAGGTCGAGGGCGTGCCCGACTCCGACGGCATGCGTTTCTGGACCCAGCTGCGGGCGGTTGTGCTCACCGAGATCGAGGACCCCGCCCCACAGCTTGCCCTGATTCGACGCCTTGGTGACCGTCACCAAAAGCTGAAACCCAACTACAACGACTCTGACCGCGTTGCGGACCTCTGGCACGTTTTGTCCGAGTCCGCCAAGAAATCACCGTACGTAGCCCCCCTTTATTTGGTTGTGCTACGCGAGTTGCGGGCGGGTGCCACTTTCACCTTTGCCCGCCTTGCACTCCGCATCCGCCTTGCGTTTCGGGACGAGAGCCCCCTCGCCACACTCTCTCCCTCTTCCGCCCCTCCCGCCGCTTCCGACATCCCGCCCGAGGGTTCCGGCTACCGCCCCAAGGGTGGCGGCCAGAAGCCCCCTCAGCACCCCCCTCGCCCCGTTGCCATGGCCCTCCGGGCCCAAAAGCAATCCATGGCGCCCTTGGAGGGCAAGTGGGTCGCCGACACGCCCAACTCGCTTTACCGCAAGTGGTCGGGTACCGGGTTCCCCTGCACCGTGTGCTTCCGGCTCTGGAACGTCACGGACGCTCATCCCGACACGCGTGGTGCGTGTCCCTGGGTGTGCATCGAGGCCTTCGCCAACGACAAGCACTTGGAGATGTCCAAGTCGGCCGCTTCCCGCCCGTCCCTCGACGCGTCCGCTGCTGTGATGTCGTTGCCGCCGCCCGCAGTGGACACGCCTGCCCCACCTGTTGAGGGCCAGACGGCTGCGGCATTCCACTCCGTGCGGCTTACTGAGCTCGCACCTGGTGGTGGCGACGCAATCGACCCCGTCGGCACCAGCGCTCTGGTGGTGCCTGCGGAGGATGCGGACACCTCCCCGCCGCCTGATGAACCTGAGGAGCCTGCCTGCTTCGGAGCCGCATTTGACGATGAGGACGACACCGACTGGCCGGCCCTCCGCTCTTCGCCGATTTGGTTGCCCAAGGCCTCCGCTGTCACCGGCGATGTGCATGGCGACTTCCCAACACCCTAAGTACAGCATTTTGACCGATTTAGTGTTACAGCCAATATGTAACCCCCACATATTCCACATCTATTATCTAGGGTGTTACACGAGATATGGCATGTGTCATTATGATTTTCTCATACCTCAATAGGTATAAAACCATATTATCAAATAAAATAGGGTCCGATTTTCCATTTTCAAATCTATTGCAAACGGATTTTACCCATTTTGGCCGTTTTTGGCTATATATATATATACACATATCTCTGTGTGTGTGTGGAATGTAAAGTACAGAAGCACTGCAAATCACTTTACCTTTGCACATGATAAATTTCATGGCATAAAAGTGAATTATGCTGTATATCAACATCTGAGGTTGATCACATTTCTGGGTTTTACTGATTTAAACCCATGGCAGTAAATGTACTTTCTGATGATATATAGAGTTATCAACTTAAGCGGATTATCCACTTTAGTGATATTTATCAATCTATGATATGTTTTGAGCATAGGTCTGTGCTCTAAGATTTATCAAAATGATATCTCTTATTTTAAACATATCAGGACATTGCTTGATATAATCAAAGCAGTTTGACACAACACATTTGTATGTGTGTGCTTGTCCTCAACAACTTCTATCAGATGTCAATATAGTTACTGCTCTGAAAGAGTTACATGCATTTTGAACTGATCAAATCTGTATCAATTGTCATTATGCAATGTACTTGTTGTTGTTGCTCCAGCGATGATATGTGGAATGACGAATGGACTGCGCCCAACAGTTACCAGCTGTTGCATGGGCACAGTATATTGCCTTCGGGTCTGGAGATAACTCCATCCAGCCCTTCAGCATGTTGGATTATCTGTTCCCATATCTATCGCCATTACCGACACTTCACACGCACATGTGTTTGTGAAGTGTTATCTATATTATCATATACATGATAGATATTAAAGTTGGTCAATTCACTACGAATCGGTGAATATCAATACATACAATAATGCAGTGTGTGTGCATGTATAGTACTTATTGATTAGCACTTTTTGCCTGTGTGTGTGTGTGTGTGTGTGTGTGCTCACTTTTTCACACTTTACAGGAAGATAAGTTCTGGACATTACAATATTTCCAGACAGTTTATCATGCAGGATAATCAGTATACCATGCACTGAATGAATCTAGCATGGTATATTAGGTTAGAGGTTATTGTAATTCCAAGATAATCTCATTTACAAAATGAGTTGCTGGTCTATTTCACATATAGTTCCGGTGAGCAATCCTTTCAGTGATCCACAGTAGAACGATATGTGGTCCGAGGAGTATCTCGACTCCACCGGGTCATAACGAGCTAATTACTGTGTTAAGATCTCTGAACAGGCACCTTACACTATATGGGTTCGAATATAGTTAGCATGCACAGCAATATGCTTTTGTGCATGTCTATTGTATTATGATATGATGCCATCTATTCCAGCTGCTACCGTGATCAAGCTGGATCATATATAACATTTGTTAACATGATGCATGCACAACTTACAGTGTGGCAGTCACTCAGTATAGAATGTGTATATACTTAGATGTTGCATGTAATGTGTGCTGCATGTTAGTGTGTGTTCAAATAAACATCTTGCACACTATATTGAGATAAGCATGAAATGCTGACAACTTGAATATTTGTGCAGTCATCAATATGTGGTGTGTGCTGCAGTATAATATCAGATGTCAATCATGCATGCATCCAAAATATGCCTGCGAGTATTAGTTGTTTTGCAGAGTATTTTGATGTGAGTATGTATTGTGTAGTTGATCATAGCAACATCATCATCATCGCAAATTGAAATCTTTCGTAGCACGCTGCAAATAACTTATGCAATAGGGCGCGCTGCTGATGAAAAGCATGTATCGTCGTCGCCATTTATCAGCGCATGATACAAGCGCTGAATTATGTACGGATCAAAATTCCGTCGATGACTACTATGCCATATATTATTCTGAACAATTTTTCAAATGTGATTCATACAAGCGCGTGCATGTAATTGACATGCATGCTGTAAGCTGCGATCCACTTCTGCGAGAACATGCGACCATCGCGCATGCTGCCAACTGCGAATTGGTCTATCGCGCATCAACATGTATGAAGCTGTACAAAAAGCAATTTGGTGCAATCTCGAAAATTGTAATGCTGCGCTGATGACTTTCCGCGCAGATAACGATTCCGCTGATGATCTATGCTTCCGCGTCGCATCTGCGAACATATGTACATCTGCGAACCATTTATGCGAGTACATCTTGCTGCGCGGATGTATGCCATATGGCATATGCACACCTTATCGTGTAGTATATGCGATCAGCTGTTTCCTGCGAGTGCGCTTCTGCGAACGCGACAATTTTCTCGCACGCTATCTTCGCTATTGCAGCGGATATATCAAATATTCGATTTATGCGAGTGCGTCGCCTTATGTGATTAAGCTCCGCAACCTATCAACACAAATTAATGATATCTACACGCTGCACACAATTGAGTTATCGTGCTGTTCGTGCCTTGACGAGCTAAATTAGAATACCATTCTGTTAGGGCTAGATAAGTAAGCCCTCAATATATCATACAAAATACAAGTATGCGCTGTGTTGTAGAACGGCAAACACAAGCGTCAGATAATAGCGGGATGAGTTGCAGAACTTCTGTGTGAAGATACTGCTGAAGCCCAACGCTTCGCTCATCTATACCATACGTCTCCCATCGCATAGATGGTACCGCCATTGGGTTGTGAACCCGAGACGTTGGTTGAACGACCAGTATTGTGGTAACGAATAGTTCGTTCATACTGCGCATACGTGTTCCGCACATGCTTAAAGCCAAGATGGTTCTTGTTTGTTACTTCAAGATGTATCTTGCTTTGCCATCTTCGAGTTCGACGTACGAACTCTCGATGACAGGTGTCATTCAAGTCGTTCCTTGAATAATGACAGATGATGTGACTTATCATCTGGCGACATGTACAGTCATAGTCGACCGTACTGACGACTGTCATAATAATATATGACACGACTCGACATGACATGGCATGACATGGTATGACATGTCAGACAGGTATGACATGTATGACATGTATGACACATATGTCATCGGTCATGATCCTGTATGGTATGACATGTCTGACAGGTATGACACGTATGACATGTATGACACATATGTCATCGGTCATGACCCTGACAAGTTCGCTGCACTATGCAGGCAGTGTCTCATCGATCGGAGGGTGACTTCACCTAGTTCCCCGGAGAGCAATGGCTTAACGGAGCGAGTGGTGCGTACTCTCAAGTTCTGCTTCAAGAAGATGGCCCTTGACAAGGGCCTGAACTTCGAGTGGGATGAGATGCTCTGGTCGCTCGTGCTCAGTTACAACGCGGCCAAGCAACAGTCGACTGGGGTGGCACCGTTCACGCTGCTGTTCGCTCAGGAAGCTATTGTGCCACCAGACCTTCGTGCTCGACCCGAGTTGGACTTTGAGAAGCAAGAGGAGAGGACACTGGCTGAGGACTTGCTGCAGCGAGCGACCATCGTGAAGAAGCTCATGGTGCACGCAGGGTGCAACCTGGAGATCGCTCAGCACCGCGACACCTTGCGATACGAGCACAGGAGGAGTGGCAGCTACGAGCCGAAGCCGCACCAGTTCAAAGCAGGTGATTTCGTGTACATAAGACAACAGCCGCGCTCTGGCATGGAGGTGGCCACCAAGCCAGCTATCTTGAAGTTGGTTAAGGTGCAGAGGGATGGAGTGGTAGTCTTGGAGGACAGCACGAAGTTGCGGGAAAAGAGTACAGTACAGTACAGAACATCGCACCGTGTCATCTACAGGTGAAGGATCAGTGCGACTGCAGCGCAGCCATCCCTAGCAAACATCTCGCGTGCGAGGTGTGCATGAGAACAGATGGGGAGGCAGCGATGCTGTTGTGTGACACCTGCAATCGTGGCTTTCACATTTGGTGTCTGGAGCCAGCGCTGGGTGAAGTGCCTGAAGGAGACTGGCAGTGCCCCAAATGCTTGGGCGTGGTCGCAGTGGCAGCTGCCGCCGTGGTGAGTACGTCCATTGTGGAGAAGATGGCTGTTGGATATACCCCTAGGACTCGGGATATATGCACTCAGTGGTAAGTTTTCTCAGAATGTAATAAAGTTGATAAGTTAACCCGATATAACGGGCATAAACAGTTAGGGTTTGGGTTCGGGTGACAGTCATACACACTACTATAGGAAGAGTCACAAAGCGAGCGGTGTGACTGTTCCAGCACACCACCTAGTGTGGTGACTGGCTAGCCGAAAGTGAAACCCGTGAACAAACACCATCTAAAGCGGTGGAACTTGGGCTCTAAGGGAAGGCCTGTCCTTTCTGGCAGGGCGGTTCCCAGTCAAGAGTTGTAAACCTGAAACCGGTCCGTGATCGGACCCTTCTGCACATACAGCTACGGTCAATCTCACTGTGCAGGAGCGGCATGATTAACTCCCTAGCCACTAGTTGGCGGTGGCATTGCTGTGCCAGCCCGCAGCACAGTCATGGTGCCGTGAATTGAAGATGTCGATGCCGTGATTGAATCATTCGTAGAGCTCCAGAAGAAATCTGAAAGGTCTCGATCGTCGTGCGAGGGATCCTCCCCGTCCTCCTCGTCAGTAGTCGGTCCCGGTGAGTAGTCCGGTGACGGTGGTGGTGCATCCCAATACAGCGGTGAAGCGGGCGGGACCGGGAGTGGAGGTACCAGGATGTAAAGCCCGATTGGTGCATTGTGAAGGCCTTGCCGAGCACGGTGCCGGCCGTGCCGGCGCGGCGGAATAGCAACCGGTGCCGCAGAAGTGAATGCAGGCTCGCTGGTGGTCGCCTCGGCAGCACCACCGACCTCCAGGCCGGTGTGGTCCGGTGCACATGCCTCGCCAAGAGTGGCAGCCGAGATTGGCGCCGCGGTGGCGTAAACACAGAAGAGAGCACACACCATCACCGCAATCGCCGAAGAGCGGCCAAACCCCCAAGGCGGTGCACCGCATCCCCGACGAGATGCTAGAGGCTGCGGCACCGCATCCTTACCGTCAATAGGGTCATACCCAGCCGCAGACCCGTCCGCGTCGCCGTCGCAAGAGTCGGTCTCCGACTCGGCGTGCATGTACCGCATCGCGAAGTCCTTGCCCGCAGCCGTGATCGAGAGTCCCCCCATCCGCGCGATCTTGTCCGCAAAGCAGAGGTCGGGCTCGTGCGCGTGCATGGAGTCCACCGGCATCATGCCACCGGCGTCGGACGCCTCCGACTCGTCCGGGTAAGCATGCGTGATTGCCGCCGGCGGTGGCGCCGGCGGTGCGTCCTCGCGGACATGCGTGCAAGCGGCAGCTGAGATCCCGCTCTCGACACCACCGACCGTGAAGCCGCCCATGTGGGTGGCAGGCTGGCAGTAGGGCAGGAATTCCTGCAACGCACCGTCTTCCCTCTCCGGCTCGATCCCGAAGGAACACGCCGAAACGCCGTCGAACATCTCCGGCTTGCCCCCCGCCAGAAGGCAGAGCGCATCGAACCGCTCGCCGTCGTGCTCGTCCATGGCCGTCTGAAACTGCTCCGCCAGCAAGTCGTTCTCGATGTCACCGAGGGAGAAGCTGTGGAAGCTTCCCCCAGCGCCGTGCTTACCGCCGTTCGGGCAGTCGCGGTGCCAGTGGCGGGCCTCGTCCTTCTTGCACGTGGAGTTTTGGCAGAATGGAATGAAGTCGCCGCTGCCTTTGTGAAAGGCAACGCGCTTCCTCACCTGCGACTGCGGCCAGTTCCCTCCCGTCGGGAGGTCACCTGCCGCAAAACGAACACCGGAGCCGCCTCCCCCGTTGCCGATCTTGTTCTTGTCCGCCCGCGGGGTAAAACCCCGCCCGTTGACCTTGTCCGTGAGGACCTTCAGCTGCCGCTTCACGTCGAGGATGATGGCCGTGAGGTCGGACAGCTGCGAGGTGTCGCCGTCAGTGGCCACGGCCGCTGCGGACAGGGTGAACGAGGCAGTGTGCGTACCGGCTGCGACGTGTCGGGCGTAGCACTCGAGGACCCATTGCTGAATGGTGAGGAGGTCCACGGCCGCCCGCTGCTGGTGCGTGAAGAGCCTCGACACCACCGGCGCGTAGAATCCAGGATCCAGCGCCGCGAGGAACAACTCCTTCACCTCGTCATCGTCGAGAGTGTTGCGCCTCTTGGCAGACCGTAAGGCCGCGTTGAAGTCCGTGATGGATTCGGACGGGTCGGTGTGGGCCTTAAAACGGACGCCAAGGAGGTCCGATGTCCCCTGGAAGGGTGCACCGGAGTCCAGCAGACGCCGTGCGAGCTCCAGCAGGGCCCGCTTGCCGTCCAGAGGGTGCAAGGTCGCAGACGCCTCGAGCCAGTCACCCGCTGGAGAGGCGGGAGACACGATGAGCTCGAGAGTTGAGAAGAGGAGCTTGTTGGCCTCGGGCCGCACGGCCAACGTGGAGTCCTCCAAGTTGAACATAGGGGCAAATAGCGCGTCCTCGGCCTCGAATGCCTCCTGGAGAGCAGGCACCAGCTTGGAGAGGAGCACCTGAGCGTTCGACTCCGTACCCGTAAATCGGTCATGCTTGTCGGGAAAGCATTTCCGGATGACGTGCTTCGCCACGCTCTCGTCGAAGCGCTCACGCGTAAGCGAGCGAACACCCGCCAAGAAAACGGCTTGGACGGAGTTTGCAGCTGGAGCACCAGCAGGCACCGGCGTAGCCGGCGTGACGGAATTACGTGCGGCAGCGGAGTCGAAAATTGTAGCTAGCGAGCGTCGGCGAGACGCCATACTTGAGGTCAATCTAGTCGCAACCATGATGTAGAAGACTATAGAGACGAAGTGAAGGTAAATGGGGCGAGGTGCGGAAGGAGCGGCGGCCAAAAGTCGTGAGGCGGTTGTCGAGTGGAAGCGTGGTGGGCCCATAACCTGTTGGATATACCCCTAGGACTCGGGATATATGCACTCAGTGGTAAGTTTTCTCAGAATGTAATAAAGTTGATAAGTTAACCCGATATAACGGGCATAAACAGTTAGGGTTCGGGTTCGGGTGACAGTCATACACACTACTATAGGAAGAGTCACAAAGCGAGCGGTGTGACTGTTCCAGCAATGGCTGCCATGGAACTGCAGTTGAGGGAGAAGCTGGGTACAGAGGCAGTGTTGTTGCCTGCAGATGTGGGTCCATGTCGAGCCGTGAGGCCGGGACACGAACATCCATGGCAGGCGCTCACATCGCGACAGATGCTCAAGAAGGACGGGAGCATGGGGGATCTCCCTGACAGAGTGGCTTGGGGAAATCAGGAAGAGCTCAGCAGAGTGATCACAGACGTGATGCCAGGATTTTGGCACGAGGGTCATCGCACCATCTTGAGTCGGAAATGTTCAGAGCAGCACACTCGTGCGAGGAGCCTGCGGAAGGCAGCTACGGTGCAGGCCATGAGCCCGGAGGAGGTGCAGAAGAGGGGGGATGTCACGCAGTTGAGCAGAGCCCAGGTGAAGATTGCCAGTCAATTAAACTGGGGCTTAGAGCTGGTGATGACAGTTCCTCAGGAGGTCAGGCGTCTGGCACACGAGGTGACTTGGGAGAAGGTCACACAGGTCTGGGATCCATGGGCTGGTACAGGTGTTATTGGCAAAGTAATGTCACTGGAGTGGCCTCACCTGAAGTTCATGAACAACGATTGGAACCCGCAGTTGAAATGGCATGAAGCTCTTAATGCCTTACAGCCGGGCAACTATCGTGCCTGGAAGGAGAAGTATGGGGTGTGTGACGCAGTGGTAACCTCACCCTGGTTCGCAGTGCTGGACATTGCGTTGCCATTGGCAGTGCTGGCCAGTAGGGTAGTGGCTTGCATTCATGTGCCATCGCACTACATGACAGATATGACAGAGAGCAGGGCACAATACTTTCGTAAGTTATGCCATGCTGGGCGCTTACATGTGATTGGACACTTGGAGCACGGGCCCATTGGTAGAAGATGTATGTGGGTCATGGTGTTTCGAAATCCTTGACACGAGCAAGGATGCTACGAGGAGGAGAAGCTTCTGGAGTGGGTATGTTCACCTTCAGCATGGGCAAGTTCGCGCTGGATGGTGTGACTACAGAAGATGCTGAACAAGCTCTTGTTTAACGTCTGTGCTACCAGTGGCAGCTACAGATGGGGGATGTTGAGAAAAAGAGCTTGCATAAGTTGTAGAAAAGCAGATATCAAAAAATTTGAGATTTCGTATGGTTGCAGTAGGAAGCTAACTGTGCAGCCACATAAGACAATATATGCAGTGCCGAGCTGGTGTTGTAGAAGCGTTGACAATAAGTAAGACTGTTTAGTAGTAGGGCTAGAGAGTAGTGCTTTGTGTGGACGCTTCGTGCATAAGTTCGCGACAGCTGTCACAAACCACGGCTTATCGTGTACCTTAGCCGGGTTGTGACACTTGCTGTAGCAGTCTCTGTGACAAACGTATGACACGCGCAGTACGATACGCGCGAGGAGTTGCGACAGTGACGAGATACGGAAATACGGATGGGTGTTACACTTGTTCAGAGGTAACGAGAATAAGTAGGGCGGCATAGCAGGGTGAGGCAGACGCTCATTTTTGTTTTGCCTTCGTAACAGCGATTCCGAAAATAGGAAGTACTCGCTCAGACCGCGAAAACAACAGTGTTATGATATAAGGATTTATGATATATGGCATTCTTTTGCTTGTGAAGATATACATTTGTTGGACTTGTTCTTGTGTTATGGCGTCAGAACTGAGATTTACAGTCTTCGTTACATGTTGAGAAAAAGAGCTTGCATAAGTTGTAG
Organism: Cymbomonas tetramitiformis; assembly: GCA_001247695.2. NCBI lineage: Eukaryota > Viridiplantae > Chlorophyta > Pyramimonadophyceae > Pyramimonadales > Pyramimonadaceae > Cymbomonas > Cymbomonas tetramitiformis. The sequence goes on from LGRX02021509.1 coordinate 24,290, forward strand.
AAAAGCAGATATCAGAAATTTTGAGATTTCGTATGGTTGCAGTAGGAAGCTAACTGTGCAGCCACATAAGACAATATATGCAGTGCCGAGCTGGTGATGTAGAAGCGTTGACAATAAGTAAGACTGTTTAGTAGTAGGGCTAGAGAGTAGTGCTTTGTGTGGACGCTTCGTGCATAAGTTC
>LGRX02021511.1:0-12546 GCA_001247695.2 Cymbomonas tetramitiformis
CGAGAAGAAGTGTGCCCCAGAAAATGGTGGTGATATTGCAGGGACCGGCTGGTCATAAAGCGGGGGGCTTGTCACGAGAAGAGGCGCTTAAACATGTTGGCTACAAATCGTATGGGAAGGGGCAGCAGGCGGGTCGGTTATGTCACCAGAAAAGGCCCTCAAAGATGTTGGCCACAAAGAATGAGGACTGCGCCAACACCGTCAAAAGAATCATGTGTGTCCACCCGAACTGCCCGAACTGTACCCCGCTCCCCCCGTTCACCCCCCCCTCTCAGCGGCATTTCCCATGCCTTCCACCCCCAAACCGACCAGCACTGAAAAGGGCAAAAGACAGCAACTGGGCGCAAAGGAGGTGGTGGGCCCCGCACAAGCCCCTGTGAGGAAGACGCCACAACGCAATTAAGGCTCGGAGAGAACATGTGGAGAAGGTGCGTGCAAAGCAGCAAGCCCATGCATTAAATTGACACCTTGCTACGGCATTGAGATGCATTGGAGGGGAGCCTTGGTCCATGCTTTGGCTTGACACCTTGCTGCGGCATTGAGATGCATTGGAGAGGGCCTTGGTCCATGCTTTGGCTTGACACCTTGCTGCGGATTGAGATGCATTGGAGGGGGCCTTGGTCTATGCTCTGGCTTGACACCTTGCTGCGGCATTGAGATGCATTGGAGGGCCTTGGTCTATGCTTTGGCTTGACACCTTGCTGCGGCATTGAGATGCATTGGAGGGGCCTTGGTCCATGCTTTGGCTTGACACCTTGCTGCGGTATTGAGATGCATTGGAGGGGGCCTTGGTCCATGCTTTGACTTGACACCTTGCTGCGGCATTGAGATGCATTGGAGGGGCCTTGGTCCATCCTTTGACTTGACACCTTGCTGCGGGATTGAGATGCATTGGAGGGCCCCTTGGTCCATGCTTTGGCTTGACACCTTGCTGCGGCATTGAGATGCATTGGAGGGCCTTGGTCTATGCTTTGGCTTGACACCTTGCTGCGGCATTGAGATGCATTGGAGGGGGCCTTGGTCCATGCTTTGGCTTGACACCTTGCTGCGGGATTGAGATGCATTGGAGGGGGCCTTGGTCTATGTTTTGGCTTGACACCTTGCTACGGCATTGAGATGCATTGGAGGGGGGCCTTGGTCCATGCTTTGGCTTGACACCTTGCTGCGGGATTGAGATGCATTAGGGAGCCCGATCTGTTGAGGGCCCCATGTGCAGGGGGTGATTGTGGACGAGGCTTTTGCACTACAGGGCTGTTGAGGTGCCCCGTGGGACGAGGGACGCGTAAGGCGAGGACTGCATACCTGGTACAAAAGGTGCCCCTTCTTAAGACTGACCACAAACATCACGAACCCGACAACGTACATCATGTAGGACACAAACAAGTGATTGGCCAATAGCCACCTGCGCAGCAGCAACATATTCACAGGGACGAGCCCGTCAGTCCCGGCAGCTGAGCGAGCCGCATCGGTAGCACCACCATGACTGCGAGCAGCTCCCAGGTGTATCATAGGGTCAGTTCAAAGAAGAATCGAGGAAGAGGGCCATTCCGAAGGCTGCACACCCCGCGCAAGTGGAGCGCGCTGCAGGGGCTATACGGAACGCACCCGAACCACCGGGCTTTCCACACCCTCTGTGAGATCTCCTCCTGAAGATTGTCTCGAACAAACCTGCGGATAGAAGCCACCCGCACAAAATTAGCTCTTGTCGCAAGACAGGCACTACACCTGACACCATGTAGCCGAACCTAATCCGGTTCGCTGCGCAGATCACGAGTACATACGGGCGCCGAACACGATGAGAGCGGAGCTCTGGTTTGCTTCTTGAGGGGGACTATGCTGCTGGCACTGTAGGGGCACTGTAGCTGCCTTCCAAGATCCACGATCTGCCTAGGAATGAGCTGCAGTCAGCGCAGGGGCTCTCAGACAGGAGACCGGTCGATGCCATCGTTGGCGGCAACTGCCTGCCGTACCTGCCGTGCACGAAGAACACCATCGTGGCAAAAAAGTACCATTGCAAGAATCTGCAGTGCACAGAAAGGCTCAGGCACCGCCACGCTTCTCTCTTGACCGCTCAACGCCCTCTGCGGCATCCTCGGCAGGGCATGCCTCCGGATAACTAAGGATCCTATCAGAAAGTATTATCATGGGGAGGCAAGGGAGTTGATTTCATGGCGCCGGGGCATCAAGGATCGCCATCCCTTGATGCCTGCTTGCAGGCTCATGAGAGGGACAAGCAGAAAGCGAGAGGGAAACCCTTGAATCGCAGTGACAGACCTGAAGCCGAGGCTCATGAGAGGGACAAGCAGAAAGCGAGAGGGAAACCCTTGAATCGCAGTGACAGACCTGAAGCCGAGGCTCATGAGAGGGACAAGCAGAAAGCGAGAGGAAAACCCTTGAATCGCAGTGACAGACCTGAAGCCGGGCAGATCCTTCTCTGCGCGGCTCTTCTGCGCAAGCTTGTATAATTCATGCACCATTACCGTCTGTCAACAGCCAACAAAACACAAGTCGCATCAGAGCAAGCACCCGCCGTGCAGCTGCCTAAGATGGACCAACGCTTGCCTCTGTCTTTCGCCAAACCCGAGCGATAGGCCAACGCTTGCCTCTGTCCTTCCTCAAATTCGGGCGATACGCCAACGCTTGCTTCCGTCCTGTGCCAAACTCGAGCCTCCGTCCTTTGCCAAACCCAAGCGATAGACCAACGCACGCCTCTGTCCTTCGCCAAACTCAAGCGATACACCAACGCTTGCCTCTGTCCTTCAATAGTTAGCAATAATCCAACTGTTGCCCTCAATCCTGGCTTGACTCGAGTGGTAAGCCAACCGTTACCTCCATCCTCTGCTCCACTAGTGTGGTAGGCCATCGGTTGTCTCCGTTCTGTGCTTACCAACCTTTTAAGGCATCCGGATCCAGTTGCTCTGAGCTGCAGCTTGTGCATGCTTGTGTACTTGGCACATCAATTGTTGCAACTCCAGCTCACTCAATCCAAGATTGGCGGTGTGTGTGGCGTACGGGAATAGAAAATTTTCTGAACTTCACGAATTCAACACTGGCCAGACAAGTAGTGATCAGTGTGGCGTATATCACGCACTCAAGAACCGAGCTGAGCCAATGGAATCACCTGAATTAAGGACACCAGCGCCCAGACAAACACGTGGCCGAAATACAAAACGACGAAAAAGCCACCTGCACAATATGAGAGGGGCAGAACATTCAGTGCTCGCAGATGTGAAAGCGGGTCGCCGCACGTTCAAAAACAGGGATGCACGCGGATACAGGGGCTGACCGCTGACAGGTGTCCTTAGGCAGCGCTAGAAGAGAAGTTCTCAAAGAGACCAGGAACAAACACGCAAGCTGCATGACGAAATTGGTGGGGGATAGAAGCTCACCAACCATGCACACGGAGGACACAAATCTCGTACGGAACGACTGCCATTTCTTCGTTGCGGACTGAAGGTGAGCAGCACGAAAAAAGACAACCCAGTCACGTATGCAGGTGTTACGAAGAGCAGCGAGAGTCTTTCAACTGATCTAATAAAGGTGCTACTGGTTTACCGCTTTATAGGTGAGTTGCAAGGATTGACAATCAGCGTGAAGGGGATGGGAAGCAGCTTGTCCAGGAAATAAAGTGTGCGTAAAGCGTTCCGGGTGCGCGTGTGGGATATTCTAACACAGAAGCTACCGCTAACTCGCAGATAACTCGCGAACTGCCCAGTCTAAAGAGCTAAACAGCGGGCCACCGTCAGCTCTCACACCAATTTCCGTTTCAGCATGAGAGGTGCACCGCGGTGCAAACGCGAGAACCGTAAAGAACAGTGCACGATTGTAAAGTGCAAAGGGTCTGTGCACGAGCGAGTGCGAAGTTAAACAGGCACGCTTCATGTTCCATGGTATTCCCGAAACAAAGCTGACGTTCAGCAAAACGTATTCTGGGGCTCACCACACTTGCAGACGAGATTCTAACAGATTTACTGTGCTGCTAAACTGTAAATTAAACTGTATTTTTCAACATACATCACTAGATTTTGAAGATGGAAAATGGCAGGTACCTCGTTAACAAGCAGAGTGGCTTTCTCAGGTTCCCTCTCTGGAGGCAGCTCCGGTTCCCCAGCCGAAATCTCCTGCAAAGTCAAAGTGCGAAAGGTGGGAACAGCCGAATACGTGCAAAGCTAGTTTCTTAGAGCAAACAGTTCTCTTTCCGCTTAAGCGATAACCAGCTCAAATTCCTGATGTGGCATAAACAGCAGTGCTGTGTTTTCCTGGAATATGTTAGGCTGGGTTGAGGTTGTACTTCTTCACGCAACGGGATGATAATGAGACCACACATTCCGAAAACATGGGAGGTGCAAAACATTTAGTACAGGTTGTGGTTTGACAAGATAGAACACAAAGTGACTTCATCTGCACTTTTCGAACCTAGGAGGCCACTACCCTCAGGAACTAGCGTTTTGATTCACTTGTCTATCGGGTACTTGATAACACGCGGAGAAAAATATCAGATCAACAGGAAGACGACATGCTGTGCTGAGGACAGCGATTCATCACCAGGAAAACATGTCGAAGGAAGATGGATTTCAAGTATTTCTTAAATCGTAGGTTGTGCATTGTCAAAGGTGTGAGTCACTGACCTGTTTATTGGGCTTGCGGCGTCTCGGGGATTCTCTCATATCTTGAATATGGTACCTTGTGAATAAACAATTGGCGAGGCTGCAAAAACGTTACGACGTTCTCGTTGGCGTTTAAATATGTTTAAACATGTTTTCAAAAGGTGGTCGGTGTTGGTTATGAACTGGGCCTTGAGTCTTTCGATGCAAGTTAATTCATCGATCACCACCTGTCGATGTATGGACGTGTGGACATACCACATCTGGGATGTCAATCATGCATGAATCTGCTAACATCTTACCCAGGAAGAATGCATTTCTATAATTACCGATAACAGACGTGTGGACGTATCCGGTAGTGTAAATCTATGACGGTTAGCCCCCAGGCCCCTACTGTACTCTAATGTTTAACTATCATTGGTTAACTATGACTAACTTTGACTATCTGTCATATTTAATATTAAATTATGACAGGGGTGTCAGCGGGGGGCTGTAAGGGCCGCCAGGGGGTCTGAAAATCACTCTTGGCCGTTTTAATCGGCCATGGAGGCCCCCCTATCGTGACCCCCCTAATTTGTGTGTGCATTCAGGGTTTAGGGTATAGGTTTGGCAGAATTATGTCAGAATTATGTCAGAATGTGTCATAGTGGCGGCTACGCCGCCGCCGGTGCCGGTGACTGTGGAATTTGAATGTCTTATGTGTTAAATATGGGCGTGCGATAAGAAACGGCGCGGCCTTAAATTACTATATTTATATTTTTTCATTTAATAAAACTAAAAAAGGGAGGTGGGAGGTGGGAGGTTGCCGTTTTCAGAAAGTATTTTAGAAATTAAATAAATAATTTAATATATTTCATTTTCATTATAAAAAAGTTTTCAAAAAGTAGCACCTCCCACCACCCAACCTTCACGGGGAAGCCGATTTCCCCCCCACTGTATGGGGGCCTGCTTCTCCTTGTTTCACCCCTCGCCCTGAGTGCCTGTCATTTTGTCATCTGCCACCGCTCCGCCGCGGACCGTTCCGCACCGCACTCGTCGATAAAACACCTAAGTATTTTATCTTATGCAGTTTTTAGACCGACCGGATCACCACCTGTGTTTCCTGTGTTTCAGCGATATATATCCCTTATATATATATCACGCCTTTCATCAGGTTATGGGCCAGACCACTTCTATGGTGGTTCGTTTGTCGTTTCTTTGACTCGCTTCGGCCTTACCGCCGATTCTAGTACCGTCACGCTTTCCGTCATTTGGCCTGGAGCGCCAAACCCGACCTTTTCTTGGCCTGGAGCGCCAAACCGTTTCCTGATTCGGTCTGGAGTACCGATCTGACCTTAGATTACCCTGACAACGCGACCGACGACAGGCAATCTTAGCTCTCAACCCTCTCGAGAGTTACCGTTTATCGCAGCTTGATCTGCACCGTAAAAAGCGGCAAATCCCTTTCCGTCTCCGTTCTTTTTGCCGCTTCCGTCTTTCGTGGCTTGCCTACCGACTGTGACTGGTATCCCGCGCACCGTCTCCGTCAGCTTTCGTGCATTCTGGTGCACTCCGTCATTTTTTTAAGCGTCCTTCTACACTCTGGCCAGCAGCGCCTCTGCTGCCGGGGAACCGCTTTACCGTACGGCATTTTTGACGTCACCACCGTATTCCTCGTCAAAAACTGCCCCAAATTGACCTTTCAATCGTTCGATTCGCTTAATTCTACGCGAAGATACCTTTTCGCTTGGGAACCCTATCTTGGGGTTCGCAGAATTCTGCAGACTGCTGCAGAGTTCTGCAGCTGTCATGTCCACAAAACGTCAGCGTGCACGTATGGCCGCTGTTCGTTCAGCGTTGCTCTCTCTCCGAGTGCATCGACATCCTTTTACCGCTGGTTATGTTCTGGTGGTGCCTGGTGGTGCTTGCGCACCAGGCACCAATCACAACGACAACATCCTGGACGACAACGACGAGACCAATGACTTCCACGACTTCGTCTCGCCACTTCCCTCACCTTCGCCTTATGCCCCCAGTGGTCGCCATCTGGTGGTGTCTGGTGGTGCTATCACGACCGCTTCCCCCCTCTCCATCATCCCTTTCGAGTTCCTCCCCATGACCTCGATCGCGTTCCCTCACCGCATTTTCCACCTTCCACCTCCCTATCCCCTCTTCAGCGAGGCATTCGCTCTGGTGGTGCCAGGCCGCTTTTGGCTTTGGCACCGCGTGGGCATTGGTTGATTCGTCGTTTTCGTGGCGCTCGAGGACTTCTGCAATCGAGAACTCCGCCGCCGCCATTCCACAATCACGTCGCGGCTTGTAGATGCTTGCCCTTAGGTACTAGGATTTTAGGCAGCGCCCCATGCACGGATGAGCTTCGAGTTGGGTTGAAAAAGGCCCCTTAGGCCTAAACATTCTAGTAACATTGGGTTAGGATTTAGGGTTTCCCTGCTTCGGGATGACCGCTCACACCTTCGGGGTGAGGTGGTGTCACGGGGAAGCCGATTTCCCCCCCACGGTATGGGGGCTTGCTTCTCCTTGTTTCACCCCTCGCCCTGAGTGCCTGTCATTTTGTCATCTGCCACCGCTCCGACCGTTCCGCACCGCACTCGATAAACAAAACACCTAAGTATTTTATCTTATGCAGTTTCTAGACCGACCGGATCACCACCTGTGTTTCCTGTGTTTCAGCGATATATATCCCTTATATATATATATATCACTCCTTTCATCAAACCTCCCTTTTTTAAAAAATAGATTTAATGAAAATGAAAAAATAAATTCGATAAAAATGAGAAGTAAATTCAATAAAAATGAAAAATTAATTCAAAAAATGAAAAATAAATTCAATAAACATGAAAAATAAATATTAAAAATAATCGGTGTGCGGAATGGCGCAGTCTATTAATATATCTATCATATATCTATCATTTTTTAACCAAAAAAAAGTAGAAAAGGGAGGTGGGAGGTGGAGGTTTGGGTAATTTCAAAAAGTATTTTAGAATTCACATAAATATATCATTTCATTTTATTGTCATTTGAAAAACTTTTCCAAAAAGTAGCACCGCCCACCGCCCAACCTCCCTTTTTATGAAAAATGGGAAAGTAAGAAGATGTAAGAAGATGTAAGTAAATGATAAGTAATTCGCACACTAATGATTTGTTTTGACCACGCACGGCAGCATATTCATCGTCATTTTACGACATTAAAAAAATCACTTAAAGAACTTGATAGTAAGATATATAAGAAAAATGACTACATATCTCGATTTATTGCCTGCCAATGACGAAGTGCGAATACAGATCAGCGACGTGCACTCTACATTCCGATCGAAAGTTTTGATTGCTTGTCAATCGATGACCAATAAAAATAAGTCCTTGTACGATGACGTTTTACTTTGATCGTCGCTAAAGCATTAAATATCTTATATAAATTTCGTTAAAAGCATATAGGCATTCCACGAAAGCATATCGGCATTCCACCTTGCAAAAATAGTTTATACAAAACGTAATTGGCATTCCACCTTGCAAAATAAATTTATAGGGGGCACGTGAACGTACAGGTGGGGAAAAATCAATCTCCAAAATTGATTGTGGTTGCGAGGAGTTGTTCGTTCTGAATTCTGTGGCATTCGCATCGCATGGCATGGCATGGCATGGCATGGCATGCCCATCATGCGCCTTCTGGCGTTAGCGTTCGAAGTCCAAGTCGAACATCAACCGACCGCGCGTTGCTCCCGCTTCGATTAACGGAGGGGGAGGGGGAGGCGTCGTCTCTCTACCCCCCTTCGCGCGCCGGGAGGGCTACCTTTAAGTTTATATATATATATATATATTTATGAGAGTCCCCCTATGAGAGTCCCCCACCTATTCCCTTATTGGAGTCCTGGCACCGGTAATTACCGGTATTATCTCCGTCAGATCGATGGTCGCCGATCGACAGTTAAGGGTTCGGACAAAGGTTTAATTCATAATTTATTCGGTTTGACTCATATTTCATATTTTATATTTATAATTGTTCAGACGACATTCTGTCGATATATTTATAAATATACATAAATTTATATACAAACATATCCACGATTGAAACTTTGTTTGCAGCTTTCATCTCAACGACGCAAATTGATTTCTTCTATTATTACTTTTTGAAGACTTCTCAAATTTATACATCACAGTTAAATTTGAATATAGGCAGTTTTTATTTAACGACGATATAGGCTACTACACCATACGTCACCCAAAAGAGCGTGACGATGACGCAAAAGAGCGTGGCGATGCGATGGCGCAAAAGAGCGTCATCGTCACGCAAAGCAATGTTCGTTCTGTAATAGCTGGTTTCTACGAAATCAAACCTCTAAAGATTTATACACAAATTTGTGACGTCATAAAACGGACTTTTTTAAAGAGGGGGACACTCTAAAGATTTTTCCCCAATATTTAAAAAATATTTATGCGAGTCCCCCTATGAGAGTCCCCCCACCTATCCCCTTATTGGAGTCCCAGTGGCACCGGCAATTACCGGTCGAAAATCGTTAGCTACCGGTAGCCGTCAGATCGTTTTGCTATACTTAAGCCTCTGCGACATACACCCATACTTAAGGCTACCGGTGTTAAGGGCTTAGCTACCGGTGGCCGTCGATTTAAAGTATTAACACTGGTCCCCCCCTCGATCCTCGCCAAAAAGAATTATATCCGTCAAATCGATGGTCGCCGATCGACAGTCAAGGGTTCGGACAAAGGTTTCATTCATATTTTATTCGGTTTAACTCATATTTTATATTTTATAATATTAATTATTCAGACGACATTCTGTTGATATATTTATAAATATATATATAAACATATATATATAAACATATCTGCGATTGAAATTTTGTTTGTAATAGCTGGTTTATGCGAAATCAATCCTCTAAAAGTTTATACGCAAAAAACATATCCACGATTGAAATTTTGTTAGCAGCTTTCATCTCAACGACGCAAATTGAAAGTAATCACGCAAAGCTAGGCTGTAAACTACTACACTATACGTCACGCAAAAAGCGTCACGCAAAAGAGCGTCACGCAAAGCAATGTTCGTTCTGTAATAGCTGGTTTCTACGAAATCAAACCTCTAAAATTTTATAGGGGGTACGTGAACGTACAGGTGGGGAAAAATCAATTTCCAAAATTGATTGTGGTTGCGAGGAGTTGTTCGTTCTGAATTCTGTGGCATTCGCGTCGCATGGCATAGCATGGCATGGCATGCGCCTTATGGCCATGGGTTTTGGCGGGGGATGATGGACTGCTGTTGTGACATCGGGGAAAGGGATAGGTACCTATCCCCCAACGTTATAATCGTAAGATCGTATACCCTATACCCACGATCGGACGTCTTGCACTCGACGCTGAAACTCAATGCGCACTCTGCTTTCAAGCTCCGTTTCCAGAAGCCCTCTCTCTCTCTTGTGTTCGGCTGTATCTTCCGGCTTGGAAAAGACGCATGCGTATTTCCCCCTTGTTGTTTGCGTAGACCATGGTCGCGACTGTACGTGACAAGCGAACGAAGATCAATTCCCCTTTCAAACATAGTATTCATCGAGCGACCATCAAAGCTCTCAAAAACACCCCTCCCAAGTGCTATGTTTGTGCGGCAACTCGAAGTGGTTGCCGCCCTCCAAAAAGAGCTCACAATCGTGAAGACCCTTTGTGCACAGCGCGCCGATATTCCCATCGAGTCGCTCTTCCCTCTCTTCCATTCAACGAGGCCAATGTGCCCGATACACCTTGCCAAGGAGAATGGCAGCCACCTACGCAACAGCAACTCAAAACGTTCCTGTCCCCTCGAGCCATCAACGCATGTCCGAGTGCTTTGCCCGATCTGAGCTCGATTCCAAGGGGAAAAAGTAATGTGTGGTGTGGGCAAGATGTCAACGACTTTTTCAAGCGCTCTAGCACACCTCCTATCTCAACATCCATCGAGACGCGAGACTCTCCGCCCCATGAAACTATCCAAGCTGCAATCACAAATTGTGCAATCGGTGTTGAGCCTGAAATAGTGGCGGTGGTCGTTGAGCTCATTGAGCAAGCCATAGCATACGATGCTACGCTCCCTCTCGTGATTCCTTCTACCTCTGAGCAAGAGACCCAACTTGTCGAATTATTCGGCATTGCTCCACCAAAAGCTCCCCAAAACTCTTCCCAATACAAGCAAGCTACTACTCAAATCCCTTCCCTTATCACCGACAAATTGCAAGAGCTTGTTCGATCCTGTACAACTACGAAAGCACTGCCTTTCCCAATCACACAACAATTGTACTACAGTGTTCCACCACAATCCAAATTCTTGGAGACCGGCATCGATATCCCCTTGAAGCCAGAAGTATTTAGTTCCGCATTTTGTGGGACCAAGCTCTACATAATCGATATTGTTGGCATGCGTGGGTCACTCCTTACCAACGCAATGCCTTGTGCATATGAGGAGTGCCCCAAACCTGATGTCGTCTCCGGCTATTGGGGTATCACCAAATTTGGTGCCTCTGGAGTCTCACGCGTTATGACGTTAGATGGCCGGTGCCACTACGTCACATCTGTGCACCGCACTTGCCTTACGTGTGGGTCTGCCGCATATGATCATGACCCAAAGATACTTCGCCAACTAAGCCGCTCCCTACAGTTTGAAATAGACATACACGTTTCCCAAGAATTTGCCAGCATTATGCTGTCTAATTCGACCCTCAAATCCTTTCAGCTACAATGTACACGTGGCACGGGTGTGGCCACCTTTTGCAAAACCTTGCATGACCTCGCCATCAACCACTATCTCCAACGTGAGGCCTCCTATTATTCCCTTGGCCTCGAACATTTCAAGGCTTTACAGGTTCCGATCTTCTTTTCGTTTTACCTCATGCTAACAGCTTTATGGTATTACTTTCGTTCCAATGTTTGTTGACCGTTAACACGTATGGCAATGTGCAGAGTATCGTCGGGGATCAGGTGTGGACGACTCTCACTCCATCACAAAGGCATCCCCTTCAATCAGCAAGAGTGGAGTACACCACCTTGGAGCACTCTACATACAAGGTGCCTGCCTAAATTCTTTTCACATGCAAGCACAAGCACTGTGTACCTCTTTGAGTTGACTTGTCCAATCGTTGTGGACCTCGTGTTTTTTAGGTGTCGCCATTCCCGCGCATGCAAGACTTGGGCATAGTCCCTATCTCTCGCGACATAATTTCCCGCCACCTACGCGACTTCCTAGCGTCTACTAGCACCTATCGCCGCCGAGAGTTGTTGCAGGAAGTCGTTGCTAAGGAGGCAACGGCCATTGACGTCACCTACTATGCTGGACCAGTTGTGGGTGCGAAGGGCATCGCCACGCAGACCGTGGAGACCGGGGAAGTATGCAATGCACTCCGTGTTCCTAGTGAGGCTATCGATCATAAGGTGCCCATGTTACAAGCATGCGCACGATGGACTGGTTGGGGACCTATGTTTGCCTTCTATGATACCGCCCCTGCAAAGCGAGATGAGATAATACAACATAGTGGGGCTTCTGAGGTAAATGTTCCTCCATCCACTTTTCAGCTTTTTTTCATTCTTCTATCAATCTATGTAGTAGTATCCACGATGTCGCCGTGCGCGTGCGTGGACATATTGTGTGCAGGTTGCCCCAGATTTGTTCCATGACCAGAAGAACATCATCAGCAAGCTTAACAATTCCGACAAGAGATTCAAGTGGGCTTCTTACCTCATCAAGATTGCCTACCAACACCGGGAAAGGGGCTCCGAGATGTTGGTGGATGCCGCTTTGAAAGAGGGCAAGCTCTCAGGTATAGAAACCTTGATTGTTTGTTGCATCCACTATTCACAAAATTTTGCCTTTCACTGTGCATTGGGCTCTGCTAGGCACCAACACGAAGCAGTCAAAAGCTTCAAGGAAACCCCACTGGGCTCTGCTAGGCGCCAACACGACGCAGTCAAAAGC
>LGRX02021514.1:0-15487 GCA_001247695.2 Cymbomonas tetramitiformis
GTGGCCGGTAGGATGTATGTGTTTGTTTCGGGTCGGTGCGGTGGAGCGTGGGTGCATGTGGGTTGGGCACACCGAATATCTATGGTGCGGTGTGAGGACAGCTCCTCTGACACGCGACCATAACAAGGGGGTGTGGCCGGTAGGATGTATGTGTTGTTTCGGGTCGGTGCGGTGGACCGTGGGCGCATGTGGGTTGGGCACACCGAATATCTATGGTGCGGTGTGAGGACAACTCCTCTGACACGCGACCATAACAGGGGGGTGTGGCCGGTAGGATGTATGTGGTTGTGTCGAGTTGGTGTGGTGGACCGTGGGCGCATGTGGGTAGGGCACACGGGATATATTTGGTGTGGTGTGTGGACAGCTCCTCTGACACGCAACCTTATTCAGGGGGTGTGGCCGGTGGGAGGTATGTGGTTTTTTCGGGCCGGTGCGGCTGACCGTGGGCGCATATGTGTTGTGGCGTGTCGTATGTGTGTAACATCATTAAACCTAATACTACGTCTGATAGAGGAGGGCGGTTGCTGCACCTTTTGCAAGACCAAGAAACGCAAAACCCGCAGCCGTAACAACAAGTCCAAGCGTCTTAAGAAAAAGATAGTGAAGTTGAAAAGGGCACATAGTGCACTTGAAGCTTCTGTCGAGGAGGAGAAACCCCTTCCACAAGCACCGCTTCCCATATTCGTGGGTGGTTGCTCGGAGTACTACTCCCAGCTCACGTCCGAGAACAGTCGTCACCCACGCACAACCGCCTGGCGTTACGGCCCGGCTGTCGTGCGCACTCTGGCGCAGAACTGCAACTTGGGTGAAGTCTCCTACAATATGGTCACGTTCTCAAATCCTTTAGGTCCGGCGAAACAGTGCGACGGCGGTTTCGCGTCAACCAGAGTCGGTTGCACCCTCAACGGCACAGTTCCTTTGGTGTACAAAGAGTTCAGTCTAAAGCACTGGCCAAGCGCGTCAACCCGCTTTTCTGAGTTTGCTCGGGAACTATACATGACGACCCTCGCCGCGAATTCAGCTCCGCAGTACGTGTCACCCATACTCCACTTCGGTTTGCGGCAGCTTGGCGAACGAGAACGTCCCGCATGTGCACCGTTCTTACTTTCCATCGACCACGGCATCTCCCTAGACGCCTTCCTGGCACAACCGCCCGTGGCTGTCACCATGACCTTCAAGAGAGACCTGTGCGCCAGAATCTTGACAGGTTTTGCTGCGCTGCATAAAGCCGGTATCTCCCACGGGGATGTCCGGGCAACAAACATGGTGCTTTCCCGGACGAGGCCCGACAGCTTGGTCATCATCGACTTCGGGCTATCAAGGCGGCAGCATCAGGAAGGGCTGCCCGAAGATCACTACCGAAGGCACCGATGGACCTCCGGAACGCCTGACGATGCACATCAGAAACCGGGATCAGTGTATGCGCCGGAGTACAGTCATGGAGGACCGACACCTGCAACCGACATGTGGGCGATTGCCCCGATCCTCGTGCGCATCTTGATTCGAGATTCACATGACGCCCTGAAGAGAGTTAATGATGATGCCACCAACGCGACCGTGCATGACATCCTGGGGAAGCGGTCAAGCAATACCTGTGTCAGCCGTGCAATCTGGAACCCAGTTATGGACTGCGTGCACCGCGAGCCCGCGAAACGGCCAACCGCCGCTAGGCTTGCCCGTCTTTTTGTGGCCTCCAAGGCGGCTACCGATGGCAAGTTGGTCCGTCTGGGGAACCAATAAGCGCCTATGGATGCTAACCTAGGAGGTAGGTTCGTCGCCGATGTCCTCGTATAGGGTATTGGATGATGTTCATATGTTCCCGCATGATGCCTACATTGCGGCTAGCAAGCTGCCTTCCTGGCATGCGCTAAATCACAGCGATCCAGTCAGTTGAATGGAGATGGTTGGTCTTTTTACTTCTGAAAACCTGCGTACCATGCCTTTTGCCGCAGGTAACATCCACACCTCGTCACGCATATTGCAGCCAGGATGGCTTGGAGCGGTGGTCTCTATTGAAAATCTGGACGCTTGAGCAACGCCGCCTTGCTGGTGGGTTATGGCCTGAGAGCTCGGCGGACTCCTTTGCGTTGCACGCGCAAAGCTTGCTGCTGGACGTCTTTGGTGATCAACATCTTCATCACGCTATATTCGTGAAGGCCGGGGACTGTCCGCTGACCCCTTCCGCCAACTTTTTCGAGTTTGCAGGGTGGCCGCGGAGCGGCTGGTCTGTGCCCCAATTGGGACATCCCTACGGCCTACGGGGCCTGCTGCGACTTCGTGTATATGCCACACCCCTCGACGGCAGCGGTTGCCATGGTTGGTGGGGGGAGGTTGTGCTTGTTCACGGTCCGTGGGGTCACCCTCGGTTACACTTCACCAACGTCTTCCAATCGTTTTTTGGGACGCAGCTTCACCGAGACCTTACAGATGCCCCCTCCATTTCAGAAGACTCCCCTCTCCTTCCTGTCAGCCGTCTCTTGACCTACGCGGAGCTTGGCGTTCAAGTGGATGCAGTGAACGCCAAGTGTGCGGCGTTCTCAGCTTGGCGTGCCACCGCACTTCGGATTGGCCGATGCTCATTGTGCAAGACCAGGCTGCCTCGTGGAACCAGGAGGCGGTGCCCATGCCGGCAAGTACGCTATTGCGACATAGTCTGTCAGCGTGCGCATTGGAGAGCGCCGTTTGGGCATAGGATGGAGTGCACGGCCCGCAAACCGCCGGCACCTTGGAGGTGGACCATTGAGGATCACCTAGCTTTTATGACAAACTGGAATTGTGATAGTGTTAATAACGAGGCAACAGCTCATTGGCAACAGCTAATAACACTCTTGAATAGTGAGGGAGAACACGATATGTGATACAATTTCTATACACTTTTTATGTATAAAGCCAAAATGAGCTTCTTTGGGAATTGTTGTATTTTTTGTACTCGCGAAATACGGTGCAGTGATTTGATCGTGATTGTGCGTTACTTGCTCCAATTATGAAAGGTACATTATGGAGGCACCTAAAGCTTCCAGATGAGTAATACTTTTGGCATTAAAGTGTATTGAAAACCGATTGTGCGGTGTTTTAGGTTGCAGGCACGTTAACCGGTCTGCCGCACGAACCGCTGCGATCCGCGTGTGCGAATGCGTACGACACGCTCGACTCTTGGGTGGACATGACTGAATTTTTGCGGTACCGATGTCGGGCGTTCTGCTATGTCCGCCGCATGCGTCAAAATGTGGAGGGAGCCGAATCGTACTCCTTTGAGTTCACGTTTCACGGGCATTGCCTGTACGGCCCGGATGCATCCTGGGGCTCGCTGTTGGAGGATGCCCGTCCCCAAGGGCATGCAGAGATGTTTCTCCTGGATGTGCCGGAAACTGCACAAAGGCAATGAGAGCCCGAAAGCGATGCATGTGCGATGTTCGGTCCGCTAACGTGCCCGGAACTGCGCTATGATCCACGACCGTTTTCTTCGCGTGCCCTTTTCTTGGCGCTGGTGGTTACCGCCGTGCGAACCATGTTCCACCGTGTCGTCCAATGGCGGGTGGAGTCGCTCCAATCAGGCAATGTTGTCGTGGAAGGTCAGTTGCGTCGCGGATGGTGGAGGAAAAGCTGGGTGACCACTGGCCGGCAGGGCGAGACGTGGATGGCGTTTGTGTATGTGCAAGACAAGTATGCTGCGACAGGGGATCCGGCGCGTGCGCGTGGAGATATCATGGTGGAGGCATGGTGTCCTGAGAATCCCATCGAACCTCTCATTAAATGCACTGGATACAATGTATCACAGTTCGCGCCGGAGTGCATATTTCGGCAGATGCGTACCACTCAAAAAAATCCTAGATACGGCAGACCTGACTATGCCAATCGTGTGGTATGCTTACGTGCAGCGGAAGGTATCTACGCTTCATCTTTTGAAAACCGCGGGCAAAGCGAATCCACCAGTTTTTCGCGCCAGTACTCACACGGCCACGAGTGTTGGAGAACAATAATCTACATCCATGCGCACTTTGCGGAATACTGTCAACCGATTCCCCCGAGATCCCTGCCGAAGAGACAAGAGCCTTGTTCCGTATGTCGCCGTGTCCTGATTGGGAAAGGCGTCCCTCAATGCGGAGGGTGCCTTTCGCGTGTGTACTGTTCACCTGAGTGTCAGCGCGGAGACTGGCAGCGGACACACCGACACGAATGCAGGGCCATCGCTGTGTTGGAATGGAGGAATATGGCGGGGCTATGGGAATATGGCGGTTATGTGTTCGAGACTTTGAGCGTACGCTGCACTGCCCGTATGATCACGCGGGGGTATATTGGGCCGTTTTTTGCATCAGATACCCGAGCTGCACGACCTCGTGTCAGCAGTGGGACAATGTGAACTGTGAACCCCAATAGTGGCTGAGATAGTGGTGGTCTGCGGTGAACTCATCTAAGCGGTGTACCAATGCCCAAAATAAGCAGTCTGCATGGATAGTAGCGAGTGCGCTAGGGAAGGGCGTGGCGCAGCCCCCTGGATGTAAGCAACTTTTGAAATAAATTTTAGAACGTCTTGTTGAATGAGCGTATGTCATCTCTCAGGTGGTGCTATGCGCGTACAGGGCACACCGAATATGTATGGTGCGGTGTGAGGACAGCTCCTCTGACACGCGACCATAATAAGGGGGTGTGGCCGGTAGGATGTATGTGTTTGTTTTGGGTCGGTGCGGCAGACCGTGGGCGCATGTGGGTTGGGCAAATCGAATATATATGGTGCGGTGTGAGGACAGCTCCTCTGACACGCGACCATAATAAGGGGGTGTGGCCGGTAGGATGTATGTGTTTGTTTTGGGTCGGTGCGGCAGACCGTGGGCGCATGTGGGTTGGGCAAATCGAATATATATGGTGCGGTGTGAGGACAGCTCCTCTGACACGCGACCATAATAAGGGGGTGTGGCCGGTAGGATGTATGTGTTTGTTTTGGGTCGGTGCGGTGGACCGTGGGGAAATTCGTCGACCGGCCGGTAAGGTTACAACACGAATGGTTGTTTTTCTTTTCCCCGACGATGAGCCGGTGGGTCGGGAGCGGCGTGCGCGTGGTCTGATTCAAGGCTCGCTGCGCGCCCCCTGTACCCGTGGCTACTCGTGTGCAAGGCATCTTCTTTGTGGAAAAACTTACAGCCAGTGGGTTAGGAGAGGCGTGCGCGTGTCCTTGTTATTCAAGGCTCGAGGCGCGGCCCCGGACCCGTGGCTCGGTTGAAACGGTGTGAGGACAGCCCCTCTGACACGCGACCATAATAAGGGGGTGTGGCCGGTGTGATGTATGTGGTTGTTTCTGGTTGGTGCGGTGGACCGTGGGCGCATGTGGGTAGGGCACACGGAATATATATGGTGCGGTGTGAGGACAGCTCCTCTGACACGCGACCGTTTGGGGTGTTACCAGGAGATTGGGTTGTCAACATTGTCATTGGGCACAACAGACTTCGATTCACCAGTGAAGCTCCCCAACGGCTGGACCGCGTGCTTCACAACAGCCGCTGTTCGCAAGGCAAATAAGGATCGGTTTGGGAAGTGCTCGGTGTCAGCACACCAGTGTCTTTGTATAAATTGTGGTAAACACGGGGAGAAGCGGTGTGGTGGCTGTCACCAAGCAGTGTATTATTGTACCTTGCCAACCGTAATTGATCAAGACCAATGTTAATAAAAGATGAATATGTACATGTAAATAATATGTTTTTATAATGAATAAGAGTATTGTTATAATGAATAAGAGTATTGCAACCTATGCCCATGTTCGGTGCGGTGTGAGGACAGCTCCTCTAATACGCGACCTTACAGTGCAGGGGGGTTGTGTGGGCCAGGGGGGGCAGGCGTACGGGGGCAGGCCATGGCTAAGAACGTACCCGGGAGCGGACGCCCGTTCCGTGCACACCCAAGAGCATACGGAGAACGTAGAAGTCCTATTGGATTACCACATCAGTGCGGGATGTTCGGCGGATGCCGAGCAGCTGGAAGCCATCAGAGAGTTCCGAGGAGGAGCGGCGCTCGCCGTCTACACGGCCCAGTTGAAAGACTTAGAGCTCATCGTGGCATGGATAAGTTGGATCAGCGAGGAGCTGCGTAGGTTGTTCCGGTTACTTGCGGAATACGGCAGCGAGGAAGAGAGGCTTCGGGAGGCGCAGAGCGCATTACCTGCTGGCGAGCACCTCCCTAGGGGGAGTCACCGGCAATTAAATGAAACGGGCTCGAGTATTACGGAGCTCCGGAATAAGCTGCACAGTAACATTACGGTCAACACCAGAAGTTGGAAGCTTGCACGCGAAGCTTTCGGCGAGCCCCCCCTGACCCCGGAGTTCATTAAGATGGGGGTGGAGGACCTCCAGGATTTCTGTGTTCGGCTTCGTACCTGGAGGGATTTGGCCGTTAGGACACAGGAACTTGTTCGTCAGGAATATGAGTTGACGCTCAATCCGAGTTCGATAAGTCTACTACCGTTCTTCGCGGTGGGTGGACTGTTTTCGAGTGCGGTGGCCAAGTATAAAACCCCACCGTTGATATCCCCGCACGGCCGGGCGCAGGTCTATTGCCTATGGGAGGATGGTGATGCGCATGGCGGCGAACCGCAGCGAGTGTTTCGTATGGTGTGGTGGTACATGCGAGCGGAGATGGAGCGGCGGGGAGACTGTATCTATCGCCATTTGGGGGAGAGGACGCCGGACACAAAAGTATTCCTGCCGGCGCCTGCTGTACTCGGTCGTTGCATTGACAGCCCCAGTCAGGTCAAGCACACCGACGTTCATGCGCATTCCATGGAGGAACTGCTTGGGCTGCCACGGGTGTATGGTGAGGCTGGAATCCGTACCTACTCCGCCCTGATGTGCCTGGATGAGCAGGGTTACACTGAGGTCTTGCCTAAAACGGTTGAGACGAAGTACTGGCCGGAGAACAAGGATGGTGTCATGCAGCTGCCAGCGGCTTTCTAGGGCTTCCCCACCGCCTCCCCTTTCCAGCAGGCGCGCGTGGGAGGAGGGCCCGGTTGGATGACCGTGTGGCCGGCCACGCTCACCGCACACCAGGGAAAGTGCCCTGGTCAGGCCGTGCATGGGCTGGAAGGATTATTCAGGCAGAGGTCCCTGTCCCTTTGCGTGTACCATGCGTTCTCGTACCTGGAGAAGGGTGTCATCGACCTGGACAACGCTGTGCACATCGCCTCACACGGTTTCACGGAGATGTACGGCATGCCCATACGAATGGTGTGCATAGCATGCGGTGATGCCATCCAGTTCCAGGGCGGGTACGACCTCCTCCCAAGGGTGCACGCCTGTAAGGCTTGCATACACCCCCTGCACGAGGGTGCAGATCTGACGCAAGTGGGGCACGTGATGTGCGGCGAGTGCTTTGACTTCCGGAATGCGAGGGGATTAAGGCCACCGCTAATGGTCCACGAGAGGCACGTGGAATATGACGCCACGTTGCAGGACTTTCAGGCGCTGGAACCGGCGGAGGCACGTGCGCGCGCGGTTGTCAACTTTGCAGACGTGGCCATGGGTGCGCGCCAGATTCTGCTCGCCTTCGGTCCGAGTGCCGACCTCTCACCGGAAGAGCGCGCCTCCCTCCGGGATGTGAAATGGAAGCTGCCTCCGGCAGAGGCACCAAGCCCGGAGCAATGCGCGGGACCCCCCCTGCAGTATGCGGAGGGGCAGGTTGTTGTGCAAGTGTCAACGGTGCAGGGGTTCCATGAACACCCGCTCTTCCAGAAGATGCAAGTGTCTTGCCCCACGATGCAGTCAGTGATCAAGGCGCTTTGCGTGTCTGTACATCGAACTGCAGCCAAACCCAGCATGGTGGCGACGGATGAAGGAGCCGCAGCTCCGGCTGCTGCTCGCGCTGACGAGCATGCGGTGCTGCTTGGCCACACGCCAGCTGTTGGCGGTGGTGAGCGGCCTAAGAAGCAGCCCAAGAAGCCATATTCAGGCAAGCGGTCTCCAGCTGCCGAGCTCCGGCGGCAGGCGAATAGAAAGCGGAAGGCGGCGGAGCGAAGACGGCTGACGACACCCGTCAGGCAGCCTATGTTCGACGCCAACGGTTACCTAACCAGTGAACTCTTACACCAGCTTAGCTTTCCCGGCATGGAATTGGCGAAGCTTGTGGCTTCCGTCATCACCCACAACTGGAATTGTTCACGGCCCACGTTCGCGTGTCGGTGCAGTTGCCACCTGTCCCCATCGGATATCCCTGGCTGGCATCGGAACGTGGCCTCATTGCAGGCAGTCCCACCTTGCCTTGGGCTGGCTGCGCGTAACACTAAGGCGAGGAGTGCACCTATGCCTGCCACTACAGCACCTCCCACCGTGCCATCGCACGTGGCAACTTCCGGCAGGAAGAAATGTCGCGCTAGGAAGACGCTGGCAGCCATGAAATGCGGATTGGTGGGCCAACCGGCGACCAGTGCTGCTGCACCAATGGCTGCTCCCGCGGCCACACCGGCCCCGGAAGCACGCGTCGTCGGGGCAGCTCCGCCCTGCCCCCAAGGCCTGACGGAGGGCACCTTGGTGTATGGCAATGATGGACGGGTGCACCATGTACGGACTGCGGACATGCGATTGATGCTAGATTTTGCGTGTGACGCACCAGGCGAGGAAGGTCGACTGATTTTTGACACGGAGGTCAAGCAACTTCAGACCGACGGCCCGCACGTGATCGCTGAGCCGGGTGTTCTGGAAGCCAGAATGCAGCTGACCCATGTACAACCAGCGCAACAGCAGGGCTTTGCAACCGACGTCGCCCTCAAGGAATACCTGGCATCCGCTGGGCTAACGTTACGTGATGTCCCGTTTGACGGTGATTGCTGGCTTTCCGTGGTTGCTCCGTACATCACAGGTGCGGATGGACGACCCTGTCACCAAGTGCAACGGAGCGGCGTGAAGTTCTGGACAGTCAAGCTGCGGGAGGCTTTAGCTGAGTATATTAACACAAACCCCACCTGGAGCGATGGATCTGGCCGCCGCCCGGAGTGGCTGAACGATCCCAACTTCAGCAGCGATCTGAATACAGGGAAGGCGCACAGAACAGACTATTGGGAATAAATGAATCTCGATCGTCGTCTAAAAACCTTCATTTTGACACAATTTTCGTCGTCTAAAAGTTATTGCCACGTCATCTGAAATGTGCCACGTAAGCGACACGTAAGCGACACGTAGGTCGTCCCGCAAATTTTATTACAAAATATTACTCAAATTATTTATTTGTGCATGATGCTTTCGTACTCGGCGAGTCCCGGTAGATTTTTTTGTTGCATTTTTGTTCATATGCGTGCAGATCATGTACAAGTATGCAAATATGGGTACATCCATGTGTAATTTAGGCCAGCATGCACGGTACACGTTTATGAATGTGCGTATTCAGGTGCTTCAATTCCCGTAAAATAAGTTGCAACTGAGATGGGTACTAGCATATGATACACAAATCTATATCATCATACAAATTTAATCAATATACACCAAATACTTGTCTATGAAGTCTTCTAGGCAAGAGATTTCGATCATTCCACAGTGCTAAGGCTATTATATTGCTGATACATTGGAATCTATATCTTCAATCCATCATTATTTGCAGCACTCGTAGAAATCGTCAAGCTCGTCGTCACGCCACAGTCACATGACAAAACCCGCGCAATGAACATTGCATGTCTTCCGTGCCCCTGTATTTTCATTGTAGTTGTTCCACACAACATCCTTAGTCATGCCCCTCGGAAGAAGATTAATATTCTTGTTAGGTAGGGTTATGTATCCCGTGTTGAGAAAACATATCCATGATGTAGGCGACAATACATTCTGCTCGCTTTGATGGCATGGCTTCCTAGCTAGTAAGATACAGTAGTGGCATTTCAAGGTGCGTCGCAAACGAAAATGTAAACGTGAGTTGTAAGGACAAGGTATGTAAGTGCTTATATATACCTCCGTGGTGTAGCTGCCGTAGTTACTTTCAATTGCCGGCTTTCTGGCCTATCAGATGGCCTCTGTCAGTCAGGTCAGATCGAAAGCCCACATGTCACAAACATAGCATGTCACAACATAGCATGTCGCAAAAGCGGTAACAAGTTAGCAATTGTCATACAATGCCCAGTTGACAAAGGGGGTCGGATGGTTGTAGTCTGGCAATGGGGTCCACAACAACGCTGGGCTTTCGAAGAAAATGATAAAGGCCTTGTGTGTTACTCCCATTCTGGCATTGCCTGACATGCAAGCTGCAGCGGATGGAGTCCACCCCTGTGTGGTTCAGACTGACGCGAGTGGAGTAGCACTGGGTGGTAGGAGTGCTGATACACGATGTGGGAAATGAGTCGTACAACCCATTACTTTTAAGAGCAGCAGGCAGTTCACTGGAGCCGAGCAAAACTATGATGCCGGAGAAATCGAAATTTGTATGTGCCCTTAATCACTGTACCACTCAAATCTGGAGACATTATCTTATCTGGACGGTTTTCAAGCTGTTGGGAGACCACAAAGTAATCCCTGGTATGGCTTATGGCTCCTAGAAAACCGGCTCAATGGAACATGGATCTAGTGGAGGTGGGACGGTACCGGAGATGGAATATATATCCCAGGTTCATTATTATGGGTTCCAGGCGCCTTATCTCGTCGACCTGACTATCATGAGATATCTGCCAGGGAAGGTCTGATTGAAGCTGGTTTGGTTCATCATTTGCTTCATCCTGTAACTGGACAACCTCAGCGTCGCCCGGCAGCAAAAATAATTAGACTATTACTAATTACTGCCACTCTCGCTCATACTTTAGGGTGGTACGGGGAGGGGGGTACCGCTTTTCTTGTCCGCTGGGGTGGTGGGGTCGAGATTCGGTGCTTAACACTACTTAACTGTGCCCTGACGTTAAAGTGTCCGTTGGGGTGGTGGGGGTCCGGGTGGTATATCCCCCCCCCCTACGACAACAAATGGGAGAGCCCTCATTTCGCCCCGCGGCAGGGAAAGGAATCGCGTCAGGGACGGACTCCTCCGAGAGTGGTGGATCTCAAGTTCCCAACCGAGTAAAGCAATACCCCAGACTCTTCAGACAAACCATAGCGAGGTCAGCCTTGTTTTATCTACGGGAGACTCTTTGATTTGGCTGGATTCTCCACTGCTATGGTTGGACGCAATACATGCCAAGCATACAGAAGGGTGAAAATGTGTATGTATGACGCAGCTACACTCGTGGCGGTGCATACGGGTCGGAGCGTTCAAGTCCAAGAAAGTGCAGATCAAGAATCAGGAGGACAGTGCCACAGCGAATGAAAGCAATGGTCACAGAGGTTCCCAGCAGTCTGACGAAGATGGAACCCAGTGACAGGCAAGATTGGAAATTAAGGACAGACAGACATATTTGACTTCCTGAACCAGGAGTATGTGCCATTTGATATGGACGCCTACTGTGATCTCAGTGGTAAGAGCATGCATATGTCAATCGGTTGTGGACGACGAATTGTTTGCAGAAGAAGTGGCGTGGTCTTAATCGCCTGGTGCAACACTCCTCGTTCTCATCAAATCATGTTACCATTCGGTTGAGGCAATGCTGCGCAAGTACGATCGTACTTGCGGGTCAGCCCCAATACTCGGGCTACATTTCTAGAAACATATTGCGTGGGGTTTGCGCTCCTTGCTGAGCTCAGCAAGTCAGCATTCCCTATTGACTGCATGTGCATGAATCAACAGGCAGTCAGGGTTTTATCTGGATTCCCTATATATCACACGTGCAACGAGGACTGCGTGTCTCCTGTTGTTACAGGCTCCCATCCGGTGTTACAGTACGTATACGTAGGCGCTCGTCCGGCAATAGCAGAACACTAAACGCGCACCCCCCCCCACCCCCCCACGGGACTGTTGGGAATTCAACCCAAGCTGTGCGGGGTTCGTCCCAACTCAGACTGCAGCCCCAAAAGTACCGTTTGATGCCAGGACCAAAATTGCACAGAATTATGCACACGTAAGCAACTCCTTGTTTGTTTTAAAACGCCAAGCAAACTACGCAAGGCAAAGCATCAGATGGGGGAGCGGGCAATGCTTTCATTTGAAAATCACCTACATGCTCAGTACAGTCCATCCATAATGTGCCGAGGGTTGGCGGGGAGCCACGGTTGCGTACGATGGCGACCAAAGTTGGAATTGAGGCCTGAAACAACGCACACAAACTCGTGCGTGTTGGGGAATGTCGCATGTTTGATACCATGCGATCGGGTATCGGATGGGATAGCGGGCAATGTTTTCATTTAAAAATCTCCTACATGCCCAGCACGTTGCATCCATATTGTACCAAGGGTTGGCGGGGAGCCGCCGTTGCGTACGGTGGCGCCCAAAGTTGAGGACGGAAACAACAACCCACAGTGCCCGAAAATATCGCATGTTTGGTGCCACGCGATCGGGAGTGGGATAGGAGGGAGGGTGATATATCTATTTGGAAATCGCCTACATGCTCAGTACAGTCCATCCATAACGTGCCGAGGGTCGGCGGGGAGCCACCGTTGCGTACGATGGCGACCAAAGTTGGGGTTGAGGCCTGAAACAGCGCAGCCACACTGCGTGTTGGGGAATGTCGCATGTTTGATACCATGCGATCGGGCATCAGATGGGGGAGCGGGCAATATTTTCATTTAAAAATCACCTACATGCCCAGCACGTTCCATCCATAATGTGCCAAGTGTTGGCGGTGAGCCGCCGTTGCGTACGGTGGCGCCCAAAGTTGAGGGCGGAAACAACAACCCACAGTGCCCGAAAATGTCGCATGTTTGGTGCCACGCGATCGGGAGTGGGATAGAGGGGAGGGTGATATATCTATTTGGAAATCACCTACATGCTCAGCACAGTCCATCCATAATGTGCCGAGGGTCGGCGGGGAGCCACGGTTGCGTACGATGGCGACCAAAGTTGGGGTTGAGGCCTGAAACAACACACACAGACTGCGTGTTGGGGAATGTCGCATGTTTGATACCATGCCATCAGGAATGAGATGGGATAGCGGGCAATGTTTTCATTTGAAAACCACCTACATGCCCAGCACGTTCCATCCATAATTTGTCAAGGGTTGGCGGGGAACCGCCGTTGCGTACGGTGGCGCCCAAAGTTGAGGGCGGAAACAACAACCCACAGTGCCCGAAAATGTCGCATGTTTGGTGCCACGCGATCGGGAGTGGGATAGGAGAAAGGGTGATATATCTATTTGGAAATCACCTACATGCTCAGTATAGTCCATCCATAATGTGCCGAGGGTCGGCGGGGAGCCACCGTTGCGTACGATGGCGACCAAAGTTGGGGTTGAGGCCTGAATCAGCGCACAGTGCTGGGAAATGTCACATGTTTGATACCATGCGATTGGGCATCAGATGGGAAGCGGGCAATATTTTCATTTGAAAATCATCTACATGCTCAATATAGTCCATCCATAATGTGCCGAGGGTTGGCGGGGAGCCGCCGTTGCGTACGGCGGCGCCCAAAGTTCGGGGCGGAAACAACAGCCCGCCACAGTGCCCGAAAATGTCGCATGTTTGGTGCCACACGATCGGGAGTGGGATAGGAGGGAGGGTGATATATCTATTTGGAAGTCACCTTCATGCTCGGTACAGTCTATCCATAATGTGCCGAGGGTCGGCGGGGAGCCACGGTTGCGTACGATGGCGACCAAAGTTGGGGTTGAGGCCTGAAACAGCGCACAATGCTGGGAAATGTCACATGTTTGATACCATGCGATCGGGCATCAGATGGGAAAGCGGGCAATATTTTCATTTGGAAATCATCTACATGCTCAATATAGTCCATCCATAATGTGCCGAGGGTTGTCGGGGAGCCGCCGTTGCGTACGGCGGCGCCCAAAGTTCGGGGCGGAAACAACAGCCCACAGTGCCCGAAAATGTCACATGTTTGGTGCCACACGATCGGGAGTGGGATAGGAGGGAGGGTGATATATCTATTTGGAAATCACCTTCATGCTCGGTACAGTCCATCCATAATGTGCCGAGGGTCGGCGGGGAGCCACGGTTGCGTACGATGGCGACCAAAGTTGGGGTTGAGGCCTGAAACAGCGCACAGTGCTGGGAAATGTCACATGTTTGATACCATGCGATCGGGCATCAGATGGGAAAGCGGGCAATGTTTTCATTTGGAAATCATCTACATGCTCAATATAATCCATCCATAATGTGCCGAGGGTTGTCGGGGAGCCGCCGTTGCGTACGGTGGCGCCCAAAGTTCGGGGCGGAAACAACAGCCCGCCACAGTGCCCGAAAATGTCGCATGTTTGGTGCCACACGATCGGGAGTGGGATAGGAGGGAGGGTGATATATCTATTTGGAAATCACCTACATGCTCGGTACAGTCCATCCATAATGCGCCGAGGGTCGGCGGGGAGCCACGGTTGCGTACGATGGCGACCAAAGTTGGGGTTGAGGCCTGAAACAGCGCACAGAGCTGGGAAATGTCACATGTTTGATACCATGCGATCGGGCATCGGATGGGGGAGCGGTGCAATGTTTTCATTTGAAAATCATCTACATGCTCAATATAGTCCATCCATAATGTGCCGAGGGTTGTCGGGGAGCCGCCGTTGCGTACAGCGGCGCCTAAAGTTCGGGGCGGAAACAACAGCCCACAGTGCCCGAAAATGTCGCATGTTTGGTGCCACACGATCGGGAGTGGGATAGGAGGGAGGGTGATATATCTATTTGGAAATCACCTACATGCTCAGTACAGTCCATCCATAATATGCCGAGGGTTGGCAGGGAGCCACGGTTGCGTACGATGGCGACCAAAGTTGGGGTTGAGGCCTGAATCAGCGCACACTACGTGTTGGGAAATGTCGCATGTTTGATACCATGCGATCGGGCATCGGATGGGGGAGCGGTGCAATGTTTTCATTTGAAAATTATCTACATGCCCAGCACATTCCATCTAAATTATGCCGAGGGTTGGCGGGGAACCATGGTTACATATGGTGGCGCCCGAAATTTGAATTGACTCATATACAGGCACAACTTGCACACCAAAATGCCCATAGAAGTCGATCGGCAAACTTTTTGAAAATTCTGAGATAAATTTTTCGTAAAATGTACATATGGAGAATATGAAAATCGAAAAAAAAAATGGGTTCGAAAAAAAAGTGGGCAACTCATCTTAGGATGAGTTGCCCTCCGCACGTTGGCAAAAATAGGCAAAATTGGGGGGGGTGGAGCAAGACTCTGTCGGGCAACTCATCCGCGGATGAGTCGCCCCGTGGGCGAGACAATCGACGCGCAAATCATCCGCGGATGAGCTGCCCGTGGACGAGAGAGCTGAAGGGCGACTCATCCGCGGATGAGTCGCCCCGTGGGCGAGACAATCGACGGGCAACTCATCCGCGGATGAGGCGCCCTGTGGGCGAGAGAGCTGAAGAGCAACTCATCCGCGGACGAGTCGCCCTATGGTCGAGAGAGTTGAAGGGCGACTCATCCGCGGATGGGTTGCCCCGTGGGCGAGAGAGCTGAAGGGCGACTCATCCGCGGATGAG
>LGRX02021515.1:0-14273 GCA_001247695.2 Cymbomonas tetramitiformis
CTGGTTTAGATGTCGTGCAAGGTGCTCTGGCAGCTGACCATGGTCTTCGTATGGCAAGACGAAACACAGAACCATCAACATTTTTAAACGCTATAAGTGAAGATTTGAATCCCTATGGCATTTTTGGAGTTAATATAGACCCAGATTATAAATTGACTTACGACACGGCTCCGCCGGAAGCTAGATTCCTAGCCGATGCCATTAGTGGTAGAGATTCCGATAGAATGACGAGTTTTGAACGACAATCGGAAAGACGTTAAATGTTGCCAATATTGAATTATATTATATATATTAGTGTTTGGGAAACATTTAACGCTTTCAAATTTATTCTCTATATATTACAATGGATCGTCAAGAATTGATACGCTTAGCCAAACTTCAATATCCCGATATTAAAGATGCTCATGTAGAATTGCTTGTAGATGATTATATCAAACGTCCAGAATTTTACGATGACCTTTGTACTGGAAACATTGAAGAACCAATTCCTTTAGATCGGGATACTGTTGATTCTATAAAAGATAATTGTTATATTAATATAGATGAGCGTAATTAGCACAAGAACGCTATTCTTGTCTTCTGAAGACAATAGCAATGGAGACGCACGTGTTTTGCAAATGAACATACCCACTCAGCTGATAAGTTACCGAGCACAAACCAAATTGAGATTAACTTTGAATACTTTCTCTTGTGCAAAGACATGGTATAGTATTAACGAGACCAATGGCATCTTCTATGTGGGTGATATGGCAAATAATACTTTAACGGAAGTGAAAATACCTTATGCAAATTATACAGAGCTGGATCAATTCACATCTAAACTGGCCGCCGCAATAAAAACTGCCATCGGTGGCACGATAAACACAGTTACTATCACTTATGACAAGGACAACGGCGGGGCCTTAAATTATGAGAACAAATTTCGTATAGAATTAAGACCACCACAGCCCGATGTAAAGTTTGTAGCTTTTAGTGTCAGCGGCGATTTTCAAGCTATATCTGGGTCTCTTTTAGACATTGCCTTAAATACCTCAGTTTCCAGAGCAAGCAAATACAACGATTCCGACCAAGTACTCGGTGGCCGTGTTAACCGCAGTACGGCAGGTATGAGTACAGTGTCTGAGCTCTTAGACTTGTTTCAAACAAGTTATGTTGTAGAGTACAGCTTATGTGAATCGATATACCCATGTAACATTCAAACCAACGACGCCTTGTACCTTAGGGTCACATCGTTACCAACACACAATATTGAATCAACAAATCTTTCTACTTTTACAAATAATAACGAAATGATCAGTTCTGATATCTGGGCGAAAATACTATTGCCTAGTGACACGACGACAGACTTTATAAGATATATAGACCCAAACGACAACTTTGTTATTGAAGTGTCTGGGTCTCAATTTACTTCATTTAGAATCACACTTACAGATTCTAAAGCAAGACTGATCACATTGGCCTCTCCGACCCAAGCATCAGACGGCAGTATTAACTATTCATTAAGCATAAAGGTCGAAGAATTGGCACCTGCTGGTCTCTCAGATATTTTATAATCTTTATAATATATATACAAAAATGAGCCTCCCCATGTCATTGGCCTACGGCTTATCGAAAATGAACTCGTATTCCACCAATTACTTCAGATTGGAAACCACTAATCTTACTAAAGCATCGAGGTATTCAACTATAACTTTGAATCTGCCTGTCAATTCCATCGTTAATATGAAAAGTCTCAGTATGCATTGCAAAGGTTCGTGCAAAACTCCTATACAATATACGGACACTGCAGCTAAAAATTTAATTGTTACGCTTCCCAACGGGTTGGAAAAGCTCATCTCTAGGTGTGAGGTGTTCGCAGGAGGGCAGCAATTGACCACTGGTTTTCAAAGTTACAGCACGGTAGCAACCGTTCTCGACACTATCAAAACAACACTCAGTAAAGAAATGACTTATCAACGTGTTCTCAAAAATCAAGAAATCAATGTTGCTGACAATTTCTATGCCACACCACGTCCATACATCTTGAATACCTGGCTCAGCATATTAGGAGAAGCAGAACCTTCATACATTGATACAAGTCTTCTTCCTCCAGTTCAAATCAGATTGTATTTGCATGGGCCTGAGGTGTTAGGAGCGTTTGTCCAAGGTAGTCCACCTGAAGTCGATCTCACGGAAAAAGCCCAACAGACTTTAATCTCACAAGGGGACTTTTTATTAGACGACCTTTACTTTACCGTAGAAACAATCACTTTCAGTTCAGGTGTCTACGATGCCGCCGTGGAATCAAAATTGCGTGACGGTTTTTTAGAAATTCCGTATAAGAACTATTTTTCATTTTTTGAAGGGGCCTCTACGATGGACAAAAGTACGCGATTCTCTTTGAGTTCACAGTGTATTGATAACATATATGCTGTTCAACGCCCAGGGGATTATCGGGATAAACCTTTAGGACTTATCAAATTGGAAAACACCTGTGGTACATCTTACCTCCCGTCTTACTTTAGATTTTCAGCTGGTCATTTAGGTGCTCTACAATTTAACTTGAATAACCTGTTCGTTCCTAACTATCGAGTCGATCCTCTTGCAGCGTTCAATCTGCTCTGTATCGGTAAAGCTGACAACTATGGTACGCTATCGGGTTGTAAGATTAACAGTTATGAAGATTGGCTCAACAATCAGTTCATTCCTATGGTACGTTTAAATCTTCCCTCAGAAATGGGCGTCAGAAGCCTAACAGGATTGGATTCTCGGGGTTTGAATAGTTCCTTCTATTTTCAAACTCATGTAGCACAACCAGTTGACGATTTACAAAGGGTAAATCTGACAGGCAGTAACGAGGTAATGATTATTTGCGAAACGACCGCAGTTCTTCGTATCGGTCAAAACCGTGTGATCGAAACGGTATTTTAAAAAGCGGTTAATAGTATACAAACATGGCTCAACAACCAGGATTGGTTGGGTACAACATGATAAAAGATGCAGGACCGAACGTGGACAAACAGATTCACACCGCGACGATGTTTCAAATGTCAGGTTTTAGACCGATTATGATGCAACAACTCCCGTGTAAAACAATCAATGACATCACATATCCACCATTCAGGATAAGCAACGTTCATCCTTTAGCGGGATACAAAAGTTATACTTTAGGGCATGGTGAAAAGCTTTCTCAAAAGATGGAAATGTTCCATTTTCCGATGGAGCATCCATTGAATAGTCGATTGTTGCAACCTGTACCTTTGTTTTTTTCATAGATTAGTATATACAATGTCAGCTTTCGGAAATGAACTAAATGCAACAACCTTGACTTATGCCAATACTACGTTTCGCACAACATTAAGAAATGGAACAGATATAGAATTAACAGAGGATGACGTACAGAATCAAATTATATTAGGTAATACTGCCTCAACTGTTCGGTTGCCGGAATGTCTACCTGCTATCAAAGGTAAAATGTTTACAATTTATAACGGAACAGCCAAAACGGGCGGAATAGTGACTCTTCAAAAGTTTGCAGGTGACAGAATAAATGGATATTCAGACACAATTGACGGCGATATTACTTTAGAAAATGGTGTAAACAATGGCGACAGTATAACGAGCGTCACTCTAATTGCATCAGGCGAAAGGACGTATCAATCAGGTTCAACTACCATTGTTGAACTTCCAGGAAATTGGTATGTGATTTCAACATCTTATCGGAATACAGGATAAAATATAAAAAGTATAATATATAATGTCAGCTTTCGGTTCAAATTTAATAGTGAAAGAAATCAACGGTAAACCATTTGTAAATGGCACGGGTCCAACCGATACACTAACGTGCGATATAGTGGTGTGTCAAACTATAGGCAGCGTTGAATCACCGCTTGAGACCATGCACATCGGCTCGGACATACGCTACCAGAACGATATCAAATTTATAGATACTCAAGACCCATTGAATGAACGAGAACAAATGTCCTTGTTGACAGATGGGTCGCTAAAAGTACACACATCAATCAAATTCAACGATTTCGTGTTGAACAATCCAATATCGAAATCACGATTCTCTGCAGGCCTCGATGACCTCGATGCATCGTTTGAGATTAAAAGCTTGGATCCTGTTGAACAAACACGAGTTAAGATAGGCGAAACGGGCATCAACGAGGTAACCTGCTTGCAGACAACAATCAATATAGAGCCTTTCGGCAATGGGGTATTGATAAATGACGGCCCACTCGTACTCAATACCGGCGATTTAACATTGACAAGCGGTAAGTATCGAGGAGATGGCTCATTGTTAACTAACTTACCTTCTGGTGCAAATCAGAATTTACAATCGGTCACTGATCAAGGTAGCACGACCAGTGTCGCCGATGTTTCATACACCGGAACGGGTACCATGATTGTCAATCAAGAAAAACTGAGTGGCAATAATCTTAGAATTGAAAGTGGTTCTGGTGGTTTTGGTAAAGTATCAATCGGAGAACAAACTCAAGGGTATACAAACGCCGACCACATTGGAGACCGTTCTATCGCTATAGGTAGGAATGCATTGTCCATTAACAATACAACAAGTAATGATACGATTGCAATTGGTTCTGGTTCATGCAATAACAATTGCGGTTCTTATGTCGTGTCTATTGGGGACGACTGTGGGCAGAACAATTGCAAAGATGCAGCCGTGAACATCGGAAAATATGCAGGTGAATTTACAGCAGGTGAAAATGCAATCAACATAGGTGCTCTCGCAGGACAGAACTCTGCTCAAAGTGCGGTAAACACCGATAATACAATCGTTTTGAATGCAAGCGGGGTTGAATTAAACGCCGGTGTCGCAAGTAGTTGTTATATCAGGCCTATAAGATTGTCTCCCGACCCAGCAAGCGAGTCACAAATGTTGCATTATGACACAGCATCCAATGAGGTCCGATATGGTCCTGTTTCTGGTGGCGGCGGTGTTCCAAGTTTATCACAGGTCCTTGCTGTCGGAAATACCGGTGGTACGATCAACCTCACTTCAGATTTGGATACGGCGGCCATAAGAATCACGAACAGTATTGATTGGGCTTACACAACACCAAACACATCTTCGATAACGACTGATGGAATTCCATTAACCCAACTCACAAGTGCTTATAGGAAGACTACATCACCAAACACATTCACAGGCCAAGTGTATACGATGGTAAACACAACAGCTTCTACAATAATATCAGGAACTGTTCTTTCTTTTGACGATGTAAGCACTAACATTAATGGTGTCAAGCCATATGCCGCTATCAACACCACTACTAATACCAATGTGGCCGTCATTGGTGTATGTGTCCAAGATAGTCTTGCAGGCAATTCTTGTTTTGTACTAATTAGCGGTTTCTGTTCTGCTAACTGTATTGATGGATCGTACACCAAGGGTCAGCTTTTAGGACTTCAAGCAAATGGTGTTGTCAATTCTTCGGCAGTTGCGGCGACTAATGGTGTAATCGGGTGTTGTATGGAAACCGTAACTCATGCATCGCCAAATGCAGTTATATGTTATTTACAACCGTCATTTAAATTGTAAATATATTATAAATGCCTGTAAAGCGAAATGATCCTAATTTACCAAGTTGTGAAAACGTCGTTCAAGATGGGGTCGGTATGAGAATTAAAGGAATTATAAATGGAAGACTCGCAAACACTCGATGTAAGGTAAGAAATATTGCTAACGCCCAAGGAAACGTAAGAAGATATAGTAAACAGAACTTACCAAAAACAAAAGCAAAAACAGAACGCCGAGATAAATGGGTGTCAGTATCCTTGGCAATGGACGATGAGAATGTTTCTTTGATATATGATACGGGTGCCATGATTACACAAATGTCTACCGCCGATGCCAGACGTATAGGAATAATTCATCCAGATGGCACGTCCGATTTTAACAACGAACCAGGTTTGGTTATTGGAGTCGGCGGTCAAGTAAATACTACAAGATTTCAGGATGTCCCATTAGTCTTAGATGCAACTGAAGAACTTGCTTGGGGAATAGTAAATGTCTATGATAATGCACATGGATTATTGGGCATTAATCATATAAAACAATATAAGCGATACCGCGTGAAATTTAAATAGGTATATATGATATATGTCAAGTTTTGGACAAAGTTTAGTTTGTAAGAATTTAACATGTGATACAATTAATGGTCAAACATACAATCCTGTACAAACTTCAAAATGGACCGAAACAAATAATGTTTTGGAACCGGCAACCGCTGGAGCAAGTGTAAAAATTTCCGGTTTAGAAGTAGATGGAAATGCAAGAATCAATGGTGGAATTGTCAACGTTGTACAATTAGGTTCCAAGACAAATTTAGAATTACAAGGGACAAAAGCTCCTGATTCAACATTTATAGATTTGAATACATCACTGGTTGAATTATCAGAAGTTAATTCAGTGTATGCTTTGGAGTTTCGTAAACGACCTGTTATACCATCAAATCAATTTTTTAGAATTAACATGTTAGGTGATATCATAGGTGCTAATTTAATAGAAGCTGATATTGTTCGAACTCCTGTCGCAGAGTTAAATGGACTGACATTGCCGTCAGAGTTATCTCACAGAGGTTGCAATGTCATTACTGCTTTGACAGGTGGAAATGTAAATGACAGAACAATAGATATACCAGAGGGTAAATTCATTTGCTTCTTTGATTTGACGTTAAGTGCAGCCGATGTAGATGATGGTGTAAAAATCATGGATATCACATTTAATACACTTGCTCTCCCAATAACGAACGCACAAATAGATGATAGAAAATATACAATAGATGTAAGTGCAGTTTCAACAAACGATGCTAATGATCCAAATGATGCATTGGTATATTACACTTATGTAAAAAGTGGGCAATGTGTGTTAAAACTGGACAGTGGACGCAATTTACAGGGGCAACGTATAAGCTTCCTGGCAAAATTTATAGAAATCCAATTTTAATGATAAGATATCGGAAGAGAAAAACGGTAAATGTATCCCAAACACTAATATATATAATATAATTCAATATGGGCAACAATTGCCGTATAGGCTTATAAATCACGCGGAATGTATCCAAAACAGTAATATGTTATATAATATATGATATGGGCAACATTTAACGTTCTACTGATCGATCACGCGGAATGTATCCAAAACAGTAATATATATACTATAATTCAATAATGGCAACATTTACCGTTCTACTGATTGATTGTAGTGTCGGCTTATGCAGATCTGCCATAGATAACCGTAGGTGCTCACTACATGGGAAGCGTTCCGAAATACTGGGAAATCCTGGCAAAATACAGAAGGTACTTAAGGAATACAGTTGTATTTAATAAGGATGGTCCCCCTCTACACGCTTCCCATGTAGTCACACTATCGTCATCAGTCGCGCGCCCTCACCCCTCAGTCGCGCGCCCTCGAAAAAGAAAATCCAACTGTCACAGTGACGCGCGCATCATCGTCATCGTTCAACGATTGCGTCTCGCGGAAACAAAACGAAAATCCAACGGTCTTTGCAGCGCGATTAATATTATGGCGATCTCGCATGAGAGACGAACTGTCCATCGGACGCGGGCGCACAACGCCAGCAATCATCAATCCGACGTGGCGCGCCGCGATGCCCATAATTATGACTGTCGCTCCTCGCCATTTTTGTTGGAGCAAAATCTGCCATGCCATGGCGATGGAAGTGTCGTCGCGGTGTCACAGTGACGCGAATGGCAAATTCCCAACGAAGCGAATCGGACGGGCGGCGCTATGCCATAAATCATCAATCCGACGTGGCGCACCGCGATGTCCGTAATTATGGCTGTCGCTCCTCGCCATTTTTGTTGGAGCAAAATCTGCCATGCCATGGCGATGGAAGTGTCGTCGCGGTACAGTGATGCGAATGCAAATTCCCAACGGAGCGAATCGGACGATCGCTGCGACTTGATTAATCATCGATCCGACGTGGCGCGCTCAGATGGTCGCATTCTCAGCATGTACACGCTGTACATCGGGTCCGCCATGCCACGACGTCGGGGTGGCGTCGCGGCTTCAGACACGCGACTGCGGTTGCGAGGCGGCGATGCCATTGTTTGCGTCTGGCGATCGTCAAATGGAAATTTCCACTGCGTCGCCCGTTGGGATTTCAGCTTTGCTGCTGCTGCTGCTGATTAAGTTGAATGTATGATTGATTGATTGATTGATTGATTGATTGATTGATTGATTGATTGATTGATTGATTGAATGAATGAATGAATGAATGAATGAATGAATGAATGAATGACAGTTTCCGGATAGGACCACTAGCTCACAGAGCTAGGGAAATCATTTCAAGCCTGCGGCGCTACCCTAGCTCCTGCCACACCAATGAGTGAAAATCTTGTTTCGCGAGGTATTTCACGTGAAAATCGATTACCTTACTTACTCTCTCTCCATCATGATTATCAGGAGCCCCGTTCAATTAACGAGGAGTTCACGTGAAATCCATCTCCCACGCGAATTCAACGGAGATCCCTTTATATAAGAACCTACTATATAAGCGCCCCATACGATTCACACTCTACCCAAGTGTGATATACCATTTTTGGGATGATATGACATCCCAAAAATGATGTAGTATCATCGCCTCGCTTTGTCGGGAATGGTAGTTTCGAATCGACGTTCGACTCAGTATCGCTCCCCCTTCGCGTTGTGCCGGCTCTGCCGGCACCGCTCGGGCTCGCTACTATGATCATTATGCCAGTGAGTACCACCGTAATCGAAAATGTACCTCGCCCCCCTTTTCGACACGGGAAGCGAGGGGGGCGAGAGAGGTACAATCATGACAATTTGAAATATGAGGGTTACATAGGTAGAATGTACATTATTTTTTAAGGTCATCGCGACGATGACATGACACCCTCTCTCAACCCCCAACACACATACATACATCGACCTACGGGTCGTCCCCCTCCTAAAATCTGATATACAAAATAGAAAATTCGAATTCTGAATTCTGAATTCTGAATTCTGAGATGGAAAATGGAAAATCGACCATTACACATGCAGCTATCCATCGTCGTGTCATACTGAATCGCTTGCAATGACTACACCATCAATGATCGTGCACATTCTGTGCGTCGCGCATATCTCTCGTGAAATTAAATATTGTGCACCTCATGTACGTCGCGCGCGTGTCACTTCATTCTCGGTCGCTTCATACTCATACTGCGATTACGCTTCATCGCTCCGATGCATGCCACGTCACACTATCGTCATCAGTCGCGCGCCATCAGTCGCGCGCCCTCGAAAAAGAAAATCCAACTGTCACAGTGACGCGCGCATCATCGTCATCGTTCAACGATTGCGTCTCGCGGAAACAAAACGAAAATCCAACGGTCTTTGCAGCGCGATTAATATTATGGCGATCTCGCATGAGAGACGAACTGTCCATCGGACGCGGGCGCACAACGCCAGCAATCGTCAATCCGACGTGGCGCGCCGCGATGCCCATAATTATGACTGTCGCTCCTCGCCATTTTGTTGGAGCAAAATCTGCCATGCCATGGCGATGGAAGTGTCGTCGCGGTGTCACAGTGACGCGAATGGCAAATTCCCAACGAAGCGAATCGGACGGGCGGCGCTATGCCATAAATCATCAATCCGACGTGGCGCACCGCGATGTCCGTAATTATGGCTGTCGCTCCTCGCCATTTTTGTTGGAGCAAAATCTGCCATGCCATGGCGATGGAAGTGTCGTCGCGGTACAGTGATGCGAATGCAAATTCCCAACGAAGCGAATCGGACGATCGCTGCGACTTGATTAATCATCGATCCGACGTGGCGCGCTCAGATGGTCGCATTCTCAGCATGTACACGCTGCGCATCGGGTCCGCCATGCCACGACGTCGGGGTGGCGTCGCGGCTTCAGACACGCGACTGCGGTGGCGAGGCGGCGATGCCATCGTTTGCGTCTGGCGATCGTCAAATGGAAATTTCCACTGCGTCGCCCGTTGGGATTTCAGCTTTGCTGCTGCTGCTGCTGCTGCTGCTGCTGATTAAGTCAGAATTGAATGTATGATTTGAATGACAGTTTCCGAATAGGACCACTAGCTCACAGAGCTAGGGAAATCATTTCAAGCCTGCGGCGCTACCCTAGCTGCCGCCACACCAATGTGTGAAATACATGTTTCGCGAGGTATTTCACGTGAAATTCGATTACCTTACTTACTTACTCTCTCTCTCTCTCTCTCTCTCTCTCCATCATGATTCTCGGGAGCCCTGTTGAATGAAGCCGACCGCGGCGTGCATCACGCAAGGGGGGCGACTGCGGCGTACATCATGCAAGGGAGGGGTAGAGGGAGATAGAGGGAAATGGGAGGGGGGGGTTAGGGGGAATACGTCGAAGGTAAGCTGAGGAGTTGGGGCGCCGCCGCCGGTCAATGTCATCAGGCAATTATGACATTCAAATTGTCATAATTGTACCCCTCTCACCCCCTCGCTTCTCGTATCGAAAAGGGGGGCGAGGTACAATTTCGATTACGATGGTCGTCACTGGCATAATGACCATAGTAGCGAGCCCAAGCGGAAGTGCCGGCGAAGCCGGCACGACGCGAAAGGGGGGCGATACTGCGTCGAACGTCGATTCGAAACTACCATTCCTAACCAAGTGAGGCGATGATACTCCATCATTTTTGGGATGACATGCCAAAAATGGCATATCACTCGGGTAGAGTGTAAATCGTATGGGGCGCTTATAGTAGGTTCTTATATAAAGGGATCTCCGTTAAATTCGCGTGGGAGATGTATTTCACGTGAATTCCTCGCGAATTCAACGGAGCTCCCGAGAATCATGATGGAGAGAGAGTAAGTAAGGTAATCGAGTTTCACGTGAAATACCTCGCGAAACATGTATTTCACTCATCGGTGTGGCAGCAGCTAGGGTAGCGCCGTAGGCTTGAAATAGTCTTGGCATGAAGTAAATTACCTTACCTTACTTACCTTACCTTAGTCAATCAGCAGCAGCAGCAGCATCAGCAGCGGCAAAGCGCGAATCCCAACGGGCGACGCAGTCGAATTTCCGATCTCACGATCGCCAGACGCCAACGATGACAGTGCCACTGCAGTCGCGTACATTTACCGCGATGCCACCCACGTGTTATGGCATGGCATGCTGGGATGCAAAAAGCAAAGCACTGTCGCGCACATGATCCTACGGTCAGATGTGCCTACAGTATTCTGCGAAAGGCGGGTTAACCCATCACCGTAGCGACTTGGTACGAACACACTATTCGATGAAAATGACATTCTCATGTGAAAATGATATTGCCTTATTTACCTCATGATAGGATTAAAAAGTCGCATTTTAACAGTCAAGAACATGCAAGTGCAGGTTGTGCATTAAATTTAATGGTTTTTATGGTACAAAATTGAGGTCAAATGCACTTTTTCGAAATCTAGGAGGAGTGAAAACACAAAGAACTTTTGACTCAGAATCTATATACACGTTATACACATATTATTTACATGTTTTTTTTTCGTCTTGCTTTACGCGTCCACTTCAGGTGCTACCGCTACCGCTACGCAATTATCAAAAGCTTCGTCTTCATCGGAATCATCCGATTCATTCAAGTCACCTAGGTCCTTGCGCGTGCGTTTGGATTGTTGTGCAAGCAAAGCGACGACTATCTGCGCGTATTGCTCGTTCGGTATACTCCGTTCGGGGTCTTTCGCATCCACATTCCATGCCAGCACTATTTCATTCTTGTCGAAAGTCTCGGTAGACGGTCGGTGCCCCGGTGGCGCTGCGAAAGCTCCTGCGTGACTCGCAAGCTGCTTGCCGAGGTGCTTCTTCTTGGTGTCGGTGTGCTTTTTGGGTTGGAAATAGCGATATAGCAGCTGTTGAGTTGACGGATAGCGCGCCTCCACCTTCACCAAGTACAACGGATCCGACCATTCGCTTCGCTTCAGTTGTACGCGGAAAGCGAACTTGTCGTTTTCAGATTCCACCGCGAGAGCCACTGCAAAGCTGCCGACTGTCATCTGGCCGTAGGTGACCTCCCACTGGGCGTTGTCCACGTACTGCTCTGCTCGCTTTTGGGCTCGACCTTGGTGTTTCCGTTTACCGTTGTACACTTCTATCGGCGCTCGATCAATTCGGCGTTGGATGCGCACCGGTATAGCGGGGACGGCGGCAGCCCCGGCAGCTTCTATCGCCAACGCGGGCGCCTCTATCAGTCGAACCAAGGTGGCATTGCGCTCGATGGCGATTTTCTCGGGATGCCGGAAGGGTATCGCGGGCGCTTGACATTCTCCACCAGCAGTTAGGTGGCGCTGTTTCTCGATGACATCCTCGCGCCAAAACATTTCGTGCACCTCCGTGAGCTTTGTGCCCAAAATGTCCTTCAACGCCTGTAAGGTATGCTCAAGCTTTTCGATGCCTTCTTCGGTAAAAGGAATCGGCTTGATGTATCCCGGCCCCGCGACAGGGGGTGTAGAAACAAGCTTTGGCAATGGAGTCTCGGGTAACCATTTTGGTGAAATGGAATACTGTTTGTACTGCATGCCCACTTCGCCGTGCTCGTTCTTCTTGAGCTTGAAAGCCTGCTGTGCCAAAATATTGTGGCAATCGAAGACGTGACCATCAAACCAAGAGCTGAAGTCGAAGATCTTCTCGGTGTGCTCGCATATTACACCATCCGTAAAGCATTCTTGTGCGACCTCTATCATCTCGTCGAGCGTCCAAGCTTGCTTGCGTCGTAGACGCACGGAGAAGCGTGAAAACATCTGGTCAATGTTCTCGTGCGTATGTCCCACCAACAGAAAGATGAGTTTCACCTTGTGAAAGACGTCCGTGTGCACCAGCCAAGCTGCGTATGCCAACATCAACTTGCTCTTGTTGGTGCTCACATTGTCAAGCTGTACATACAATACTTCCGGCATCGGGTATGAAATTTCCCCGTCCCCGTTGCGTCGATGCTCTTGAATGCGGAGGATATCCCGGTGCAAAACGTTGACAAGGAAGTTCGCATCGTCCTTGAAGTTGGCGTAGTTGAAATCCATGAAGCGGCCCACGTTCTCGATCATGCTCCCCATGTTGTGCACGTCAAGGAAGTCCTTAGAGTCCAGATGTTTAGGGATACGTCGAAAGTGTGGCAGTCGGGTTGTCCACTGCGTCATGCCATCGATGATCACCGAGGCATACTTATGCCAAGTTTTGTTCATGGCAATGCTCTTGGTCATATTCGCTTTACGACCATGTTTGTAGAACTTCTGGCGCTCCGCTCGTGCGATTGCCAGATGTTTGTTGAGAGGCCCGTTGTATTGCCCTATGCATGATACACAAATTCGGGTCAGTGAACAAATTACATAAACATATAAACACATCACAAAGCTATTCATGAATATTCACCTTTTTGAGATTTGGTTAAGCCTTCCTTCAATAACTTGAAGGACGCGCAAACATCGCAGTGAGAAAATCTGTTCACCGATGGAATCTTGAGCCACTTGCTGCAATCTTCTTCAAATATTTTGTACCAGTAACTGAGAGAGAGCTTCTTGCTCTCCTCATCCTCACGCAAGCCCTCGATGTACTCGTCCCACAGCTCTTCGATGGTCAATCCATCCGAAAGGTGCTTCTCGGGTTTGTCAGGTTGGGGTTGTCCGTATTCGTCCGCGTATTTCTCGAGCCATGCGACGACCGACTCGCGTTTCAGGGAAATCTTGCGGTTGTCCTCCTCGTACGTCAATCCATGAACAAACGTGTGTCGGCCCTCGAGCACGCGTGTCCGACAGTCGTGAAGATACCCGTAGCTGATGCCGTAAGCCATATAGTAGAACTTAAAGCACACCTGTTACAAAAAAAAACCGTCACTCAAAAATTAATAACACATTATCTAGAAAATGCATAAGGGTTTTGGTAGGTCATGCCAATTTAAGACACTTGGGAGACACCCCCAACACTGCACGTCTGCAGGCGGGACGGCCGTCGCATGCTCGTCAGCACTCTCCAAACCACGCCTTAAATCTGCGCAACCTAGACCCTCAGTGGGAATCGAACCCACGAGTGCGAGGTTCATAGCCTAGCGCCGTACCAACTCGACCAACGCGTCGCGAATGTACTTTATGAAATTTATTTAGAAATTGATGATACAATATTCCACATTCCTGTGATGACATTACACAATCTATCACAAGGTCCAAGAAAAATTTCGCTTTGGCCAGAGGCCGTTCATTAGCTAATGAACGGTTCCCGCAGCCAAAGTGTCTAATTGTGAGTCGCGCTTTGGCCAGAGGCCGTTCAATAGCT
>LGRX02021525.1:0-12232 GCA_001247695.2 Cymbomonas tetramitiformis
GCTGCATATCGACAAGCAGCAGGCGGCGAAGAAGCTGCTTGGAGGTTTCGAGGCAATCATTCAGAAGAACAGTGAGTTGTCGTAGCTTGTACATTCCCCAATGAGGTGCAGGGTAGGGCTGTTGGAAGGGAGGACAATAATGGAGGTTTTGGGGCCTGTGCATATCCCCCTAAGGTCTTCAATCGAGCTCTTACTGACGACCCTGGCTTAAAGCATGTGCACTGTCTGTGCCTACGGAAGGCATTGGCCTGGCTGTTGGGCAAGTGCGATTTTGCTTGTATTGGCGGTTTATTAAGTTGAGTGCGGCGTATGGTGATGGCATTCCACGTGGCGGATCACAGAGAAGTCGAGGGCTGGAACGCTAATGCCGAGAATAATGCAAGCCCTCGTACTAGCCCTCGATAAGATCCACATTGGGGGGCGGGAGGCGTTCATGAAGGTCTTCGAGTACGTGCAGGTACACCCCGTCCCTCGCAGTCCTCTGTTGCACCTCTTTTTCCTGCTGCCTGCAAAAGCGGCGCGGACGCTCCCTGCAATGAACTCGCTGATGATCTTCCCAAGGCTGCCATTTTGAGATGTGGAGAATCGGCAGTCGCTCAAACTGCGCCATTGCACGCCGGAATCAACGGTTGCCCATGGCGCGCCATCTCTCAACGTGTACCGTCACGTGCTGAAAGCCCCGGTTGTCCGAGGCGTGCCGACAAGTGCGATCCCAGTTCACTTCAAGCGTCACTCAGATCGTCGTCGTGCCTCTTTTCCTGGTGAAGCAGACGGGAGACGCGGATGAGTTGATGAGCGAAATCAAGAAGCGCTTCCCAGATCCGACGGACCAGAGCAGGGAGAGCTACGTTCTGCTGCACAGTGCGTGACCCCGCCGACTTCGACAGCGCGTATTCACCGATGCTTCCGCTGATCCCGTTGGACTCTTGATCCCGGCACGGAACGGCCAAAGCATATCAATCGAATTGGATGGCCCTCCTTCCTGGTTTGTTGTTCTTGCTTTCACAAAATCCACCGTCGCTCGGCGCTCAGATGCAGGGGACCACGCCATTGACAGGGGACCACGCTGTCTTGCAGGATACACGCTGCTGCGGCAGAAAGTGGCTGCCACGTTGACGGCTTCGCCCACTGCCGCATCGGACCTATACGACCTCATGGAGTCCACGTCAGTGCCGAAGGATGTGTTGCGGTTGACGATCGCCACATTGTGCCTGCAAGGGGTGCAGGTAATGCCGCTTCTTCGAAGGATCTGCGCGAATCGATGCGTATGCGCGTCCCTGTGACTCCTGCTAACAGCACTCGCAAAGTAGCGCAGGGCGAGGCGGAGTGATGGGAAGGACCCATCCTGTGGTGCAGAAACGGAGGGTTCTAATTCAGCTTGGCCCTTGGACAGCTGAACGCGAATCGGGGGGGCTTGCATGTTCGGAG
Organism: Cymbomonas tetramitiformis; assembly: GCA_001247695.2. Taxonomy (NCBI): domain Eukaryota; kingdom Viridiplantae; phylum Chlorophyta; class Pyramimonadophyceae; order Pyramimonadales; family Pyramimonadaceae; genus Cymbomonas; species Cymbomonas tetramitiformis. The sequence continues at coordinate 1,429 of LGRX02021525.1, forward strand.
ATGATTCTTGGAGCTGCCTGTGGATGGGGATACCCGCCTGGTGGAGATGGATGATGAGATACGGCATTCTTGTTTGGCTCGGCTTTTGGGCTCTGTGACATGCGTCAAGGCTATTGACATTGCTGAAAATTGGAAGTGAGAAAAAAGGGTGGAGCCCATGAACGGACTTCGTCTACTCAGGAGCACCAAACCGTGGGTTGGTTGGAGGAACGAGACACAGGGAGTAAGTGACTACATTGGGCTAAAAGGAGACCTCCTGGAGCAAGCAAAAACCTCGGAGACGACGGTGCACGATTTCGCTTTGCGCGGCCTCAGGCGCCAAGATCCAGACTGCTTCTTTGTGTCTATCAGTCATATTAGCCGAGGGATCGGCAACCTTGATAATGTGTTGCAGATTAATCGTGAGAACGGCCTCATAACCAATCTACAATACAGGGTGAGCCCTTTGGCTGTGCACCCGTGCTTGATACAAGGTCATAAGAGTAGCGAACTCCTTTCAGAGCGCATATTGCTTTGGATCAAAGTTTATCTGAAACCATCGCATGCATTTCTGAGAAGATGTTGCATTCTTCGGGGATATGGATATCTTTTAAAAGCAATGCACATACTGAAGCCATTCTTATAGTTCCATCTTTTAGTTTTCCAGGGTATGAATTGCACATGATGAGTTGTGGAGAAAGTGCTTCATGGAGGGAGGCAGCTGACAACAGAGCATATTATGCACTGTTGATGTCAGCATTCTTTGTGATTGTGGGAGCGCACATTTGCCCGACTGCCTTGAAATATGCATTATCCTGCACGTATGATACAGGGTAGCAATAGACACATTCGAGCCTATTTAATGTCTACATACTAAACTGCATGCACTTTGTCAAAGCGCAGGCAAGAATGAAGATTGTCGACCGTCTGGTGAAAAATATCTCAAGAGAGAATTTAGAAGAGTCCGGCAAAACATGCGTTACTCTCTTTGACTTGGTTGAGCTGACGAGTTCACAATACCAGCTTGGAATTTTAATCTTTTCGGGCGAGAGCAGAAAAACCAAGCGTGCTTCATCAATATTTAAGCCCAAATGGGTAGTATGATTGCTGCAGGAGGGACAGGGATACTACGTCAATGCGCTTTGACGTAGCATGTGCCGTAGTGAACTGGAATTTGGCACTATCCGCATAGACAGACGAAATAAAAGTTGCCATATACGTTGAGTTTCATAATCGCTTCTCGTTATAGATGGAGTTGATATATGCCATTGATCTACGAGACTACGTCTGGGATCTTGCATGCTAAGTGTTAGAAGATCCTGCTTAGTGCAGTGTACATACAATAGCTCAAGGACTGTTGCGTGCATGCGGAGACTAAAGGCAGAGAAGAGGCGATGAATAATTACGTGTTGGACGTGCGGAATCAATAGAAAAACAAAGTAGGCGACTAGGCAAGCTTGCCACCCACATACATGTAGATACCAAAATCCATTACAACAAACGTGAGGTATAATTCATCGGGCAGCACAGGCAAGGCCGTTGTGTCGCGCACGCCATAGCTAACAAGATGCAGAGATGTCAGGGACAGGCGGCAGGAAAACGGTGAGTTGCAACATCTTTAAAACCAACAAAAAGGTTACCGAACCCCTAGGACGGTTACAAATGTTACACCGACTTCTAGGGCAAAGATGGCATGACGAAGTTGGTCCAAAGTGCCCCAGTGTTAGCAAACGTCAAAGTCATTTTGGGGGATATTGTGAGCAATTCTGGACGTTTGCAGCTGCAAAACAAGTGCGTACTGCTCGTAACATTGCGCCGGTTCGTGGTTCCGCGAGTCCTTGCGCGGAGGGAACGGACAGCCTAAAAGATACCGAATTAAGCCCGCGGACAGTATGTTTTCATTACAATTCATGTCTTTTTGGTTGATCCAACGAAACGAGTCTATTCATTATATAATGCACTGAACGAAATGTCTGGTAGGTATGTTTGCAAACTGTAAGCTTAATTCTGAAGGCCGAAGACGTTTCCGTCTACACCTTTATTGATTGTCGCAGCACAACTCCGTGACCCGGAATGTACAAATCTAAATCTGCCAATCACATATCGATTCTTCATCAATTCCAATCTCGATCTTGAATCACATTCGTTTTGTCGAAACCTGACAAGATGCCAGACTGGCATACTGTCACGATGGCATACTGGCATCCCCGTGGGGCGGGGCGGGGCGCGTTAGCGTTCTGCCTCGCGGAGCGGTATCACAGTGAGGCACGAGCGGGAGGAAAATCAATTTATATTTACTATGATGACAATTCTCAGATAATGACAACATATCAACAATAACTAACTTGCGAGCTGGGAAGCGAGCAATGCAGGCGGGCATGGGTGGTAAGTAGGCGGCGATCGTGGTGTCGGCTTATGCAGATCTGCCATAGATAACCGTAGGTACTCACTACATGGGAAGCGTTCCGAAATACTGGTAAATCCTGGCAAAATACAGAAGGTACTTAAGGAATACAATTGTATTTAATAAGGATGGTCCCCCTCTACACGCTTCCCATGTAGTGGAGTGGGGCGAAAGGCGCAAACATGATGTTAACCACGTTATGGAATCTGTTACACCTGGTCGCCACGGGGCACGCGGGCGAGCGCTATTTCAGAAAAGAGTTACATTTGCAAGTGGATGGTGGCTCGGAGAACTGGAACCGAAACGTGTTCGGATTCTGCGCTCTTCTTGTGCATTACCGAATTTATCAACGGGTAGTGTTGCACCGCCTTATGGTTGGCCATACGCACAACGATGTAGACGTCTGGTTCGGTTTGATGAAGATGTACATATTTGGAAAGGACGCCACCAAGTCAGGGCGTTGGCTCATCACGCTGCGGGAATATATCAGCTGGATCATCTCGTGGCCGATGAGAATATTCCTGAAGCAAGTGCACGTACAGGGCTCGCAGCTGGACTTCAAAAAATGGCTCGAATCACATGTCAACTGGAAGTTGACCGGGCACGGTGGCCTGAATCGTGACAAGCACTATTTTCATTGGGAGATGGACCAGCATGGTGTCGTTCGAATGAAGTACAAGGGGGGCGACCACATCCCCATGTTCCTTCCCAAAGGAGTTGACGAAGACTTGAGCAAGGGCCTGGAGGTGATGCGTAGCTATCCCGATTTCGACAGCTCCCCGGAGTTAGAGGAGGTAGAAGTGCCGGTGAAAGCAGACGAGGAGAAGAAAACCAGGGAAGCGTTTGAGCGTTTGTTGGATCATGGAGACTATCGAGTGACGCGAGAGCAGCAAGATGAGCTACTTAGCTACTTCCCATTGCCTCAGACGAATTCTGACTATGCGAGCTGGAAGGGTCCTCAGCCCGACCCTCAGCCTTTGTTAGACTTGAGCTTGCTGCACAGCAACGCTTGGCACCAAGCACCTGCTAGGACGGTCCCTGTTGTGAAGGAAAAGGAGGATGAGGATACCATTGCCGATGGTGTAAACGTACTGGAAAAGGATCTACCGATCAACGTGGAAGCCATAATTAAGCGATGCGTGGAAAAAGCACGAATTGTACGGGATATCGAATTTTGGTGAGTACCGGCGGTCTTTTGTTTTTGTTGTTTCGAGTTTGAGATAGTAACAAGAGCTTGGCATGTGCAGGTACAACAGACGTGAAACCACGGCGACATTGCAGCATTTGAACTTGGACGTACGCGGCAAAGCTCCTGAGCTCGCTGCCCGTCTGTTCGAAGCTACAGCGGAAGCTCGGGAAGCATACGATTTGAAGAGGAAAAGGTCCAAAGCAAGGGAAGCTGCCTCGGCAGGTGCAGCTGCGCCAGTTGCGACTGCTGGCAAAGGACGTGGGAGGGGGCGTGATGGTCACGAACCAAGCGGCAAAGGCCGAGGGCGCCCTGGAGGAAAGAGAGCTCCACGCACAGCCCTTGCAACTGCCACTAAAGGTACTGTGGCACCCGGGCCAGCAGGTGGGGACGCCGCTGTAGCTCCCGCTGCAGGGAAAGGACGTGGACAAGGGCGTGAAGGCCGCGCCCGTTGCAGCGGCAAAGGCCGAGGGCGCTCTGGAGGAAAGGGATGGAGCTGCCAGCAGTACACGAGCGGAACCAGTTTCGGCTCCAGGAAATGGCCGTGGAAGGGGGCGTTCCGATTTTTCGCATGGAGCTGCGAAGCGAGCTGCACCTTCCGCATCTATTTCACCAGGACAGCACGAACCCCCAAAATCACGCAGAACGCAGCCCGACACAGAAGCTCCAAAACGCCCTAGAGGTTCGCCTCTGGGATCATCTCCCATTCTGTCCCCACCCCTCAGGAAGACCAAGACTGCCGAGGGTTCGAAGCCCAAAGGCCCTCGCTGTCTGTTTGCAAGTAAACGAGTACAAGTGGAAGAAGCTCCGCTCATGACTGACGATCGGCCCTCCTCGGACGACGAGCTGCCGCTGGCACACCGAGCCTTCCAAAGAGTGCAGGCAAATGCAGTGCAGGTCGAGTCTCATGACAGTTCAGGCGAGGATGACATCCCGTTGGCACATCGAGTCTTACCAACAGACTATACCTATGACATGCTGACCGTAGAGCCTAAGACCTTCGCCGTCACAGCTGCAGGCGGAAACGATCCTGCTGACGAGTGCTCTTTCACTTTTCCTCTTGCACGGGGTAAGTTATCTCTACCAATGCACTACGTCGAAGTCTTGGAGCTTGATCCCGTCAAGCGCATGGTGCACTGGCAATTCTGGATTCCTCGCGCAGGACATCTGACAGCCACGTCTAAAGACACCAAACGTACGTTCAAGCAGCGGGACCTTTTGTTTCGTCCAGAGGCGTTCAGGCGTGGAGGACAGCGGCACCGAGGTTGGCATCCGTTTAGTCCCGACGAAGTGCTAACCTGCTGGGATGAGCGCCAAAACCCACCTGCGGGTGGGATACAGCAATACCTCACCTTTAAGGAAACAGGAATTTGGAGCCAGCCTAGCTTTTTCCGTATTTTTCTGACCCCGCCCCCCCCCTGCCAGCGTTAGCCTTTTACCGAAATTACTAACGAAAAGGAAACGCGATTCGAGCGTCAGCCAGCCTCTTCTCTTAAATCCATTTCTTTTTAGGGACTGGAAAGCGCAGTCAGCCAGCGCATTCTCTTAAATTCAGCATGGGTCCGAGCAGTCGCCAGGAACTACGAGAATTGCATGCTGACTTGCAAAGTGGAATGATTAGTAAGGAAGACTACGACGACTTGAAGTCGATAGTCATCACGCGTATCAAGGCCAAAGCGCCACTCAATGAGAGTCCCAGCGGTGAGACCGAGAATGCATCAATGCAGAGTGACACGGTTGAGTTGGTTGAAGACTCGGATGAGGACCTTCCCGCAATTATGGATATCCCAATAGGGAGCGAGTCAATATCAAGTGCCACTACACAAGGCCCGAAATACGTAATTTACGCGTAATTTACGCCCCCCGGGGGGGGGCGTATCATGCAACATAGGACTGTAGCTATCGTGCATTAACCAATAATCCTTAATAATAAACGCGGTGCAGAAAAAGCCTTTATTTGCCATTGAAAATTTTCAGAATTTCATGAAATATCGACTATAATTTCCTTAGATTCAGCTACAATTTCCTTAATAATAATGGAATTTTCTGATGTTCGGCTAGCCTTCGTTTCCTTAATATGACTTTCCGATTTCCGTTAACGAAATGATTCGGCAGCCTTCATTTCCTTATTTGGGTACATTTTCTTAATGTTTTTTTCCAGCCCAGCTTTTTTCGCATTTTTCCGACCCCCCACCCCCCCGAAAAGCTGGCTGTTTCCTTAACCTAGCATTTCCTTAAATGTGAGGTATTACTGTACCTGGTGGGGAAGAGAAGGAAGAGTTCTTGAAAGTTGTAGTTGACAACACTGCGTAGCTTGTTGATAACAGAGTTGCTTTCCTCATTCAGGATACTTACCTCATCGCTGTGCATGGCTGGAGGCCTACGCGACCTATGTAAATTGGGAAACCCTGAGCTGATGAAACTTTTGAGGCCTCAGTCCCTCCCACCACATGTTACCCGTGGTGGTACCCGTATTCCTTTCTGACATATTACTAACAAAGGTTATTTGTTACCTTCAGTTACTATTGCTGCGATGACTTCTTTGCCTATTTTCACAGCAAACCCTAACCCAACCGCCTGGTCGTAAGCCTAGAAAGTGGTCATCCACCTTACCTGAGCTTTCCCATTTCACTTTTTTCATGAATATGGCATACTTTGTATATTATCCTGATGAATTATTGCATATCTCAGCAGATATGTCATGTTTTGGTCATATTCATTGAATTACTCTAAATCACCTAGTACGCGGGACTCCGTAAGCCACAAATCCCTTCAAAAAATATGCAAAACGGAGGGAAATCGCCATGGTGATTAGTGGGGGTACTTATATATCATATCTATGTGCTAGTTCCACGAAAAAACCTCGAAAAATGATACCCCAAAAAATGAGAGTAAAGTGAGAGTAAACCCACTCTCATTTGATCGCGAATATTCCGTTATAGGCCAGAGCGGTTTGAAGGTGGATGTCATCGCATCAACATTGAACCTGGGCATAAGCCACCATCACAGCCAGTACGAACGATTCCAGTGCCTATGATGGAGGAGCTCAAACGGCAAATCATCAAATATGTCGAGTTGGGTATCCTTCGTCCATCATCATCACCATATGGGTGCCCAATCATTTTCGCTCCTAAGCCAGGGGGTAAGTGGAGGATGTGCTGTGATTATCGTGCCCTTAATATTAACATCGCCATAAAGGACACATATCCATTGCCACCCCATGACACCCTTCTAGAGCAGCTTGAAGGGGCACGCTGGTTCAGCAGATTCGACTTCAACCAGTTTTTCCATCAGATCCCTATTCATCCAGACGACATTCATAAGACAGCTATTCGAACTAGATACGATTCATACGAGTGGACAGTGATGCCCTTTGGGTTAACTAACGCTCCTGCAACCGCTCTGCGTGTTGGAAACCGAGCATTCTTCGACTTCATTGATCAGTTCTTAGTCATCTTTATGGACGATACCATTGTATACAGTCCAGATTTTGACACACACGTGAAGCACGTTCGCCGGTTCCTACAGCGCTGCAGAGAGCACCAGTTCTTCATCAGACCTTCAAAGGTTGAGTTATTCGTCAGAAGTATTGACTTTATCGGACACCACGCATCTCAGAGGCAGGCCTATCCATCATCGAAGACAGAGTCCGTGCAGTCATGGCTATTCAGCCTCCAGTAGTATCCTATGGCCCAACCGTTGGTAAACAGCCTCTACGCCTCACGGCTAAAGATGGCAAGTCTAGCCTTCGGTCATTCTTGGGCATGGTCGGCCAGTTTAGGAGATTTATTCCGAAATTCTCCAAGATTGCCGAGCCACTCAATCGCCTTCTGAAAGATAATGCAGAATTTGTCTGGGAAACTGAGCAGCACCAGGCATTCGACAATCTCAAAAGTGCCATCTGCAATGCTCCAGTACTACAGGTTCCAGATCTTCAGAAACTGTCATCCATTATGGAGGTCGATGGATCAGGCACGCACGTTGGCCAAGTCATCCTACAGGATCAAGGCAAAGGTATGAGGCCATGTGGCTACCACAGCGTAACACTTTCTGACACACAGCGACGCTGGCCTATTCCTGAGATTGAGCTATTTGCCATCATGGAGGGCCTTCGGTTCTTTCGCCATATCTTGCTGGGAGCTCCAGAGACTATCGTTCGCTCAGATCATCGGCCCCTGGTTTATTTCCAGTCCAAATCCACACTAAGCCCCAAACAGGCGAGGTGGTTGGATGAGTTCTCCGAGTACAACTTTCGGATTGAGCACATTGCAGGCGAGAAGAATAAGGTTGCAGATGCCCTTACACGTATTTCTGCCCTTTTCGAACTCTCCGATAGTCTGCAACATCACATTGCCTCATTAGCAACTACATCAGCTGACATAATATCTCCAGACCCTACATTTATTGCTCTTATATCTGCATCATTGGGTCATCAGCTACACGACATTATCACATCACAGTATGATCGTCATCCCTTTGCACAATCTATACTTTCCAAACTGGCATCAGCAACATCATCACAGACTGTCAGCAGCTTCCAGCTCATTCAGGGATTGGTATATCGCAAAACCATTTTTGAAAGACAGCTTTACATTCCACCTACTGCCAAAGTTCCTACAGATGACGGTGAGATCACACAGCTTCGCCATATTCTTCTGCATGAGTGTCACTCAGCAACTATTTCTGGTAATGTAGGCAAGAATCGCATGCTCCATCATCTATTGCGTAGCCGATATTACTGGCCAGGAATGGCGAAGACAGCAATCCAGTACATTCGGGAGTGCCCCGTATGCCAACGCCAGAAAACGAGGAGACACAAACCTTATGGTCAGGCACATATCCGCTATTGTGTGCCTAATAAGACAAAATGGCTTGATGTATCACTTGACTGGATTACTGATCTGCCTTTCACCACCAATGGGCACGACAGTATATTTGTGGTAATGTGCCAATTCACTCATCGCTGCCATCTCATTCCATTCAACATGACCTGGACTGCTCAGTACACTGCTGCTATATACATGCAGCATATCGTCAAGCTCCATGGTCTTCCTAGGAACATCATATCAGATCGAGATCCCAGATTTACTTCTTCATTCTGGCAAACACTGTGGAAGTCTACTGGTACGAGATTGTCTATGACATCTTCACACCATCCACAGTCGAATGCAAGCAATGAGCGGAGCCATGCCTTCATTGAGGACATCCTCAGGTATTTTACATTTTGTTTGATGCATGATTCACCAACCTACGGTTTATAATTACTGATTAGAAAGTATTTTTTCCTCAGGTGTTGTTGCAATGATACTTCTGCCAATTCGTGGGAGGACAAGTTGCCTCTGGTGGAGTTTGCAATCAACAACACGGTTTCTGCTACAACTGGTTACACACCTTTTTATCTCGACTCCATGGCGCAGCCACTTTCGCCGCATGATCTGGCAATCACCATTCCGCCAGAAACTCCTGTCCCAATACAAAATGCTATTCGAGATCACTTTGACCAGTACTCGGCTGTTCATGCCAATGCGGTAAACAATATTAGCCGAGCAGCAGAAATCAATCGAGCCAGATTCAATACGACTCACATGCCCCGACAATTTGCACTAGGGCAGAAAGTTCTTTTACGGACTGAGTTTATCCAATGGACTGGTTTGACAGAGGCAGGCAGCCACTTTAAACAGCTATATATCGGGCCGTTTATTACCATATCCAAAGTTGTCGGTCATGGACGTGCTTATGAGATAGATTTCGGAGATCTCGACATTCGTATCCATCCGGTTCAGCCTGTATCCAGATTAGAGTTATATAATGACTCAATCCAAGCACCTTTGCCTCTGCCACAGATGATCACCGAAGAAGGGCAACCATTAGTTGAGATATCACACATTCTCTCAGATAAGATCACTAGAGGTGTCAAGTAGTACTATTTGGTGCGATATGCAGGCTACGGCCCTGAACATGACACCTGGGTCAAAGCCACAGAGCTGACCAATGCAGCAGACATAATAGCTGCCTATGAAGGCTAAACAATATATTAAGCCTATTGCCCTTACTTCTTGTAATATATACTAATACATGTCGATCATCTATATACCCTGCACTTAATGTTGCATCATTATGTTGTATCAGGAGCAGGAAATTGATCCTTCCTTGCTGAGGTGTAGTGAGCCTTGTACAAATTCATACCCTTGCACAGATACGCATACATGCGGGCACCATATCTGTGGATAATAAAAGCTGCTATACTGCCTTTGCCGGACCGTGGTCTGTCATTCGGATCTTATGGCCAGTCATTCTGAACTGCCGGAATGTTCCGAGGTCGATGGAGTTGTGATCCTGAGTTGTGTTTGACACACATGACTAAACGAATTCACATTAGTACGTTGTCGAATCCATCTATGAAATGTTCGTCAGAGCGCGCGTACCGGACCAAAAAAGGAGTTTGGCAGATCGGGTGAGGAATTAAAGTGGACTGTAATTACTTAAAGTAGACTTACAAGTCCCTCCGATATCTCGTAGCAGCGCCTTCTCCGCCTGCATTAAAACAAACCTTGGAAAAGAAGGTTCTCCATTCGGCCGATGAACCTCCATAGCAGTTCCAGGAGGGGAGGAAGGGGTGGATGCACTATTATAAGGCCGTGGAAACAAGTACCCAAAGGGTCGAATCGTCGATCGGCAAGCGCAATATCTCTCCGTAACGTAAACCTCGGACAGAGATACCCTGAGCGTCACTCTGAAATACGAAACGCCAAGCAATCAGGGGGGCTACATCCTAAGAACTGTAGGGCTTAAAGCCTAAGGTGAGGGTTTAAAGTGGACTCAGTTCCCCCCGATATCCTAAAACACCTTGAGGGACGCCTCACTGGTGTAAGAAGACTGGCCAGCTCAACAACAAAGACATCAAAGACATATACAAAAGGTATGCACCCTATATTGTGAGGTCACAACACTTCCAAGAGGGGAGATCTGTCAGGGATATGACCGATGATATACATGTCATACATGGCATACATGGCATACCTGTCATGTCATGTGTCATAATGACATACAGTCGTCAAGTATTGTCAGTACGGTCGACTATGACATGTACAGTCAGAATGTCTGTCATCCACCTAAGGTGAGTGACATCTGTCATCGAGAGGCCAAGTATATGGCATCGAGATGGCGAAGCAAGATACATCTTTAAAAGAACGAACTGAATCGTTATGTCAAGACGCATCTTCGCTTCTAGTATG
>LGRX02021526.1:0-37347 GCA_001247695.2 Cymbomonas tetramitiformis
CTTCTTTCTTCTTTCTTCCTTTCCCCCCCCTTTCTTCCTCTCTTTTTTCCCCCTTTTCCCTTTTTTTTTCTCCCTCCCCGCGATTTTATGACAGCGGGCCTACGGCCCGCTGTCATTCCCCCCAGGAACGCTTCGCATTCCCCCCTGTACGCATTCCTTAATCCCCATGTCTTACTGTAGACACAAGTCTCAGTGACAAGACAGGACGCTGGACCCCCGCCCGTGGAGACGCAGACGAGAGGAGAAATTCGGTCGAGTGTGAGCTACAGTTGAGTGACTTTCAAGGAGTTCAACTTGCTAAGAGTAACGGGTGGACAAAACATCTCAACAGCCAAAAACCACGCAGAGAGAGAGAGAGAGGAAACATAATTGAAACTTAAGATTCGTGTTGACTGCAGGTGCCACAGTTGGGAAAGAGTGCACAACCGACGAAGTTGTCCACGAAATTCGTTGGAACCTGGAGAGAATCGCGCGACTGATACGAGTCATTAGATGTTATCGGCATCAACACCTAAGTGCACTTAGAGTGGCGTTTCATCGATCTCGCCGCTACGCTCCAAGCTCGAATATAAACGTTGAACTCGCCGACGAGCCGGTCGCCGTTTGTTAATCATTTTACGCAGTTTGTCTGCCGAGCTTGAATAAGTAAGTTCCAGGACATCTTCAACCTGCTCGAGTGTGACAGTCTGTGTCCCTGGTTGGTGTTTTTTTCGGTCAGAAACTTGGCGAAATACTTTTCACGAGGCCTGATCGTATTCTCACTTCATTTTCTGCAAGTTCACCTAAGTCAACTTGCGTGTTCCCAGAGCTTCTGTACGAAATGCGAGCAGTCACAGCAGGTAAAATGCGATATGCAGGTGCAGGTAGCGTGATGTCTCTAGTGGATAAGCCTCAGAAGGGGAATCAGCTGGTGCCTACCAGCAGTAAGCAACGGTGGGGACTCTACCTGAGGCGCCTCTGTCCTAAACGCTCGCAGAAAGAAACGAGCCACGCGCTTCACTCAGGATGCTAGACTGCCTTGTTTTTCATTCACCGTTCCGCACAATATATTTCCCCCTGCACGAGTGCGTGATGCTGGTATTCCTCCTCTTTTTGAACTTCACCTCCTTCACTGCCGAAGGCTCCATTGTGATATTTCTTTCACAGTCGCTATTCCTGTCCCTCGTGGCGTCCTGACTCTCTGATTTTGAGCGGGAATAGGTCCGCAATTGAGAAGGTCAAAAGTGATAATAGCAAGCTTAAAGATGAGCTTCTTTTGGAGAATAAGCTGAGGTTCGTGTAAGACGCGTACCCAGAACAAGTGCCAGAATTCACTGAGTGAACCGCAAGGCACTTGCAACCTTGTATCGCCATTCAGGAAAAATTGAATAGGGGAAAAACTAGAAACTGACGCGGCTTTTTCTTTACACGAGAAATGTTATTTTCAGGTCTACATCATGTTGCAATTTTAAACCTCGGTTGCGGAAGAACTCGTTGTTCTCTTAGATTTACTTGCCTGAGAACAATTGTCTGTAATATGATGGTTGCTCGCGACGGCAAGCCTGGCTAACCTGGCGTGTGTGTCGAACAACAGTACGTTGCCGCCCAATCCTGCAGCAACTGTGCAAATTCAGAAGTTGCAGGATCAGGTGTGTCCACGTTTCACATTACTTTGAAACAGCATCTTAGAGATTTGGGGTATATCAACGCCATGTATATCGAGCTTGCGTACAACAGCATCCAGATGCCCGACTGTCATTCACGCTAAGCGCCTGAATGGGCTTCGCTGCGTGGGCTTTAATTCGCCTGGCTCCCATACCCGCTTCCCTGAGTTTTCAAGTTTGCGTTGTGGAACACTTTCGTCCTTTGAGGCTGGTTTCTGTCAGAGCCCGCTCACTCGATTTCCCTTGGCAGGCGGACATGTACACTCGAAAAATCGAGCTGGAAAAACGACGGGTATCTGAGCTCGATAAGCAAATCGCTATGATGAATCAGAAGGTGCGCTTGCGGCATCCCCTTAGAACTTCCTCCAGGTCTTTCATTACGCCTATTGTATAGAGGTGGTTGACTTCGCTTTCCGGGTGTATCCAAACTCGATAATGGAACGTTACCTATACGCTGCTTGGTTGATACTCGGTATGCTGTCTGAGCTGTAGCGACTTTTGTTCCTCTGCCGTTGATATTGTTGCCATCATCTACCGGCTCACTAATGGCCACATTCGGCCTGCACCAAAACAACCAGGACTTGTGCGTTTCGAAGCCCCTGCGTTTGTATTTTGTCTTTCTTTTGGATGCTAGCCTGACGTCGTCGGCCCCCTCCTTTCAGATTATGGAGCAGCGGAAGAAGATGGGAGGGGTGAATGCTGCGCGCGAGAATAGTCAACAAATCCAAAAACAAATTAAAATTCTTGAAAACCGACTGGATAAAGCACTGCAGAAATACAACGAGGCTCTTGCGCACAACCGCAAACTTCGCGAAAATATCGACAATTTGAGAAGGTGAAACACCTGTTGTATACGCAGCCACACGCATGGTCAGTGGTCGTTGTGCACTTGTCGATCCCCTCTCAGATTCTTTCTCCGGAGAGCATCCTCTCGCTGAATCAACCGCTCCTTTTCTTGCAAGGGCGCCCCCGATGTGTTATAGGTTATAGTGTACGTGCGTAGCATCGTTCCTCACTGGTACTCTCCATTTTGTTCCGACTTATCTTCCCAGCTGCAGTTAACGTGTATCTCCCCGCGGCGCACACTGACGGGAGCATAGACGTTGTCTTTTGCAATGGCTTTCAGTCGGGCACTCGAAGTGCACCGCGTCTCTTTGGAGACTTGTCGTCGTAACGCCGCCCGAATCGTAACACTGTCTTGTGCTTGGCGCAGAGAACGACTGGTATTCGACAACATCTACAAGAAATTGGAGAAGGAACTGGCTGAAAAGAAGAAGGAAATGGCGCACATAATAGAAGTATCCAATAAAGCATATGAGGCGAGAGATGCAGCGGTGAACGAGATGTCTCGCCTGAAGCAGCAAGCGGACAAAGAGCAAGCGGCCTTCGAAGCTGAGTGGAGGGAGCTAGGCAGGCAAGTCACCAACAACCTTCAGCCTCGTGTGCCTCAGGCTATGGTGACGACGCTTGTCATCCATACTTAGGACACACATCACTTCTATGTGAACAATATGCGCCTTATACCCATCCCATCCTCGCCTCATAGGGTAAATGCCGAGGATACATTTCGTTACTCCCGTGCAATAGGAACATTGTTATAACTTCTCGACGAGAGTGAAGATATGCATCACATCAAATAGATATAAGAAAGTCGTCGTTTGCTATCTGATTCACACGTGGGCGTTGAGCAGAGTGTTTGCCTCCATCCTCGGGAACGGGTTTGACTGGAACAAGTCCAAGTGCGCAGCGGGTCGGGAATGGGTTGGTCTGGAACAGGTTAATTGAGACGGACCGGAAGGCGCGCGACTTCATGAAGCACCGCCAAAAGGACAAGCAGGAGGATCCCAAGTGAGTTGCCCTAGTCATATGTTGCTGTGACCGAAAACCTGTGTGAGTGACTGACCCAAAAGACATGCTGCTGTGAACGAAAGCCTGTTTGAGTGGCCCATATTATATCTTGTCATCGCTATTAATCTTCGACACATAGTTCCTTGCATCTTTTCTCACCTGGGAAGGAGAAACCTCTCACCTGGTAACATTGCTTGACAGGGGGGAGATGTCTTTGGAGGAGGAAACTAAGCTACGGAAAAAGGTGATTAAAGGAAACTGGAACATTGCCAAGGATAAGGCAGCCCAACAAGTCAGCATGGAGAAGGTGCAATCATACGGAGAGGCCTTCGCCAAGATACAAGCAGCCACCGGAATTACAGATATCGATGAGCTCGTTACGACTTTCATTAATGCGGAGGATGAGAACTTCCGTCTTTTCAAGTAAGTGCCTTGGGAATGCCACCTTGACGGAGTTTTCGGGAGTGTTTTCCCCTGTTTTAAGAACATGGGAGGTATTAAATTTGGCCACTTTTCCAGGTACGTTGATGAACTCAATCAGGAGATAGCTCGGCTAGAGGAACAAATTGCTGAGATAAAAAACGAAATAGAGAAGTACAAAGGGCATGGGGTGAACACCGATAATCAGCGCAAGAAGATTCTCAAGGAGCTCGAAGAGAAACTACTCAAAACAGAGGCAAAGGCTGAGCAATATGAGCACAAATATTCCGCTGCGGTGAAGACCGTGAACGCCCTGAAGGTGAATGACCTTTGCCCATAGCAGTCCCTGTTGTTTTCGCTTCAATAATCTCAGGGCTCTACAATATGCGGCTGCCTCCAGGTTGGCATCTGGAATATTTTCAACAAGATTGGCTGCAACACACCCGCTACCCGAGAAATGCTCGGTGAGTGCACGTTTTGGTACTTCACCCTATCGCTAGAGCTTGGTTTTTCCATGCGAGGTAGAGTCTCCTGTGAAGATGACGGCGAGTTTTGAGGAGGAGGTGTTGACTGTGAGTGGAGCAAGAGTTACTGCGTGCGCGCTGTCTGAAACGGTTTATCCCCTTAGTAACGAGATGAACTTATGACCACGCTTTTGTATGGTGTACAGGGAGCGAAGGAGTGACTGAACAAAATATGATGCAGTTCCTGGGAATTATCGAACAGCGCACCAACGAAATCCTTCAGGTACAACTCTGCAACGAGGTCTATCTGCACAATATGTTGTGCCTGTTGTCTCTTTTGCCAATGACTTGATTCTTCATTCTGTGTTGCACCCGAAAACTTCCAAGTTTGTGAGTACTTGCTGAGGAGACAGATGCCTGTGGCTGAGCAGATGTATGCAGCACACCAACAGTCTGGAGAAGATGCAGCCGTTGCCTCCGTCTTGGGGCAGGGCCCGCAGACTGCTGCAGGTTCAACGGTCATTGCTATTGACCCACCGTCGACCACTGAGGAGGTGTTGCCTATTTCTCACACAGGATTTGTCTTGCTCATCCCTCCACTTTGTCACTAAAGCAGATATGCCTTTTGTTCCTTGTCGCTAAAGCAGATATGCTGTTTGTCTCTTGTCACTAAAGCAGATATGCTTTTTGTCTCTTGTCACTAAAGCAGATATGCTGTTTGTCCCTTGTCGCTAAAGCAGATATGCTGTTTGTCCTTTGTCACTAAAGCAGATATGCTGTTTGTCCCTTGTCACTAAAGCAGATATGCTGTTTGTCTCTTGTCGCTAAAGCAGATATGCTGTTTGTCCCTTGTCGCTAAAGCAAGTATGCTGTTTGTCCCTTGTCGCTAAAGCAAGTATGCTGTTTGTCCCTTGTCACTGAAGCAGATATGCTGTTTGTCCCTTGTCGCTAAAGTAAGTATGCTGTTTGTCCCTTGTCACTAAAGCAGATATGCTGTTTGTTTCTTGTCGCACAAACGGATATGCTGTTTGTCCCTTGCGCTAACGCTTTGCACCTCCCCCCGTGCTCAGCTTGCCAGTGATAGCGATGAAGAGGAAGATGAGGAGGACCGGCCCCTTACTCGGGATGAGCTCCAGGTGCGCTGAGACGCGCTTCATGCCTGCCGGCATCTTACGTTCTCACTGGTTCTGTGAGATCCAGAGGTCGTGTGAGATCCAGACTGTCCAGATGGCATCATATTTATTACTGAGTCCTCATATTTCTGTGAGCATCCCTGTGTCATCTGAACTTACCAAGACGACTTCACACAATTGATGCACGTGCTTCAGTTCTCAAGTTCCTGTTTTGAAACTGGCAAGATCAATTCCTTTGCACAGAAACCTTGGGTGTGAACTCGAGTTTCTGCGTATGTGTGGTTGCTTACGTGTATAGCTTACATTTATAGCTTTCGGTTACTGTTGCAGGCAAAAACACTGAAAAATCTTGGAAGGAAATCTGAGGTAGATAAGAAAAAGTTGAAGCGAAGAGAACCACCAATATCTGCAGTCAAAGGATAAGGGAATTGCCCTGCTGTTTTCGATACAAATAGCACAATGACCTTTCAAAAGAAGGTTACAAAGGTGTGCTGTACCTAATAGGAAATTATAAATTTTACATCATCTGCGAATTAGAAGGTTACATGGCAGTGTATGTTACATGACAATCCGTGACAGCATCCTCTTTTCAGCCAGAGATCACAACAAACCACTTGAGGTAGGTATTGTTTCTTTTGAATGATATAAGGAGCATATGATGCGAACTTGACATATACCTTTTCGGAAATGTTAGGAGCGCGCTTAGAATGAATGCATGATACAATTGTCAAATATGCAGCAAATTCAGATTCATGCGATTCCTTTATCGGAGCCCCACCCATCGAATGCGATTGTGTGATCCCTGTGTCGGAGCCCCACCCATCGAATGCGATTGTGCAAATTGTGCTTTTAACATGCTACAGTGTATGAACGGTTCGATGGATATGTTATGGTGTAGGTGCGCGGCGCACATATGTGCGCCAATTTCAGTACAGGTGCGCTAACAGTGGTAAATCGTATACTGTAAAACCATATAAACCAACGATGATATCAATTAACGCATCGTGAAACACATCGGGTTTAAGATATTCAATATTGTGGGCGTTTTGTGTGGTTTTACAGTGTACGATTTACCACTGTTAGCGCACCTGTACTGAAATTGGCGCACATATGTGCGCCGCGCACCTACACTATAACATATACATGTGCCATCGCACTATATGACTGACATGACCGAGAGCAGGGCGTAGTACTTTCGCAAGCTTTGCTATGCAGGTCGTTTACATGTGATTGGGCACCTGGAACATGGGCCGATTGCCAAGCATTAGCTCGTACACGTTCGAGGCGGGGGTTTCGCGAAGCCAGCGCAACATGATTCTGCAAGCGCACTTTTCGCGTATATTTATATTTTGTATGTATTTTGAACATAAAAGTAACATAGAAGTTAATCTGTATCTAATGTTATCCTTTTACGAAAAAACGCCCTTTGGGCATATGAGTATATTAATGTCCTGGCCCTACTCTGAGCCTTTTATATTTTTACGAATAACGTCGATTTGTGCATTTAAAGCGTTAATTAGCGATTGATCTACAGTTTTTTTATTCCGCGAAATAATATTTTCTAAATTTTGGATTTCTGCACGAACGTCCCAGTCTACCTTTTTGTGACTAACTAAACCTTGTTCCCGTAGTGTTTTAAGTTCGGATTGTATAGTATCTTTTTCAGATTGTATTTGATTGTTTGCAAGTATAGTTTTTTCCAACTCCTCAGATATAGACTCGTGTCTATCGGGTAAAATGGCAATTTCATAATCGTTGTGTTCTAATTCGCTTTTTGCTTCCGCCATTTTTTTTTCACTTTCATATTTAGCTTTACGCGCGCGTTCTAATTCTTTCTTCAGCATTTCGGTATCTTCTGCGCACCGTGCGTAACACAATGCGTCCGCGACGGACTCCCCATGCGGTTCTAACGACAACTCATCCTTGAATGTGTCTGCATCCACGACCGACGGGCGTATTTCGTTGTCCCCGCCGTCAATGCAAGCCACGTAACGCGCCGTAACCGCAGATTCCGGTTCACTCTCTGTATATGAGATCGTTACTACGCGTGTGGTGTTGTCGGCCGTCTTGGTACGTACGCGACGCGCATCATTAGTTCCGTTTAAAGTTGATGCATCGGTGTTTGCAACTGTTACGATGTAACAACGCCGTTCCGGCGGCGGCTCCATAATGATAGACATGATGGTTTATGTGGCGCGTTACGGTCTTGAGCACGCAATTATTTATATGCATAAATATATTATATGTCGCGCGACCGTGACAGGCGCAAACTTAAGAAAACAAAACCGCTAGAGCGGTTCGCACATCCGACGGCAGATGTTTGCGTTCAAAGACTTGATATCGTCTCGTCCACATTTCGCTGCACGCGCGGCTCCAAGGCGCGTACCGTCCGTCGTCCGCGGCATCGTTTATGTTTCGATCCTCTGGCGACAAGCGCTTTAACACGTCCGCCGCGCTCGCGGTGCACGACGGCGCCAGCAACACCGCGTACCGCGGTGCGCGCGCGACAAGCACGACGTGGCGCGAGTCGGCTAGACGGTCGATCGTCGGACGCTTTGCGCCGTCCTGTTTGTATATCTGCGCGGCGTAGGCAGCGACGCACTCTCCGAGGTCGCT
This sequence comes from Cymbomonas tetramitiformis, assembly GCA_001247695.2. Lineage (NCBI taxonomy): Eukaryota > Viridiplantae > Chlorophyta > Pyramimonadophyceae > Pyramimonadales > Pyramimonadaceae > Cymbomonas > Cymbomonas tetramitiformis. The sequence continues at coordinate 8,125 of LGRX02021526.1, forward strand.
CTGGGTGTCGCACACGAACTCCCGGCCGGAGCGCGCGTCGCTGCGGTCGACGTAAGTCGCAACGCCATTGCCGCCTTCGTCGACCGCCACGATCCTCGGCGCGAAGAACAGGTGCACGCTCGCCGGCGCGGCGAGCGCGCCTAAGTGCATCTTGCGGTACAAAGCTGGATGGTGCGAATGGGCCAACGTGCTCAGTTCGTCGGACAAGGTCTGCACCTTGCGGGTCTGCAGGTAGTACTCGCGCTGCAGGCGGTCGCGAGCGTCGACGGTGCTTTCAAGACGTCTGTCGAGGAGCGCGTTGGTCGCCTTCGATAGTTGCAAGTTGGATGCGCATGTTTGCACCTCAATTTCCAAATCGGCATTTTTAGCAAAACATTCTGTTTGCTCCTGTTGTGATGTTGCATATTCCGCTTTGTAAAGAGTATTTGTTAATACTAAGTCGTTGTAGAGTTTTCCGAGCTTATCATAATCTGCTAGTGATACAGTAGCTGGCGCGGATGGTGCTGGTGCTGCTATGACCGTTGATGATGTTGACGATCCGGCGATAGCCAAGGAAGATGTATTTGCGGCATTCGCGCCTGTTAAATTACCGCTCAAATCAGCTATTTTTTTTTCCTTCGGCTACCTCTGACGTGAGAACCGCGTTCAACTCCTGCGATTCTTGAAGTCCAGTTTCGTAGTTTTTAACTTCTTGTTCACTTTCTTGCAGTTTATTACTTGTAAATAAAATCAACTTATTTGTAGTGGCATTTTGGTTTTCACGCAGTAATACCTGTTCTAAGTCTTTATATTCTGTTTTTAATACTTCTATTTTTGCTAAAAGTTCAGAATTGGTTGCGGCTTCAGTTGCGATTGCAGTTGCGGCTACCACATTTAATGGGTCTGCGTCTGCGGGTTTGAATTTGGACGGGTCTGCGGGTCTGAATGAACCCTTTTTTTTGTGTTTAACTTTATTCTTAGCCATCATTAAGATGCCTGGGTGGGAACCATCGGAACTGTTGTTGTCATCGCTAGAATATGAGAGTAACGTATTGTCATCGCCCGGTTCTGTTTCGCTTGCGTCTTCGTTAGAGGTGTCGGAATACTGCCCGTATTCTTCTGAAGGACCAACATATGCTTGCATACATGTCGCATGAGATTGCGGATGCACAGACATCTTGGCGCGGCGCAATGGTTTTGTACAATGTTTTACGGTGCGGTGTATTTATATCACGTGTATTACGCACTAAGAGGTGCTTTTGGTAAGGTAAGGTTGCATGATATACGCACTGTATATAAAACCAAAAAGAAATTGGTTGCATAGTAAACTTACAATAGCTTGTCTATGATAACATTTGGCTAGTATAAATTTTGAAAGAGTATCCAACCCCTACATTTTTTGTAAAGCAAACTGTACATGATTTATCACGTGCGACATCTCAAGCGGGCGCGGGCACGCAATTCGCGACGGCGTTGAGCACGTCCGCCGTCATGCGCGGTGTCATCACCCCGACGACCACGCCGTGTTTGCTCGCCGCGTCTCCCGTGCTCTTGCATTTCCAACAGTAGTGCCTGATCACCGTCGGAAATCTCGGTAGCAGCTGGTACACGATGTGCATCTTCGCGGCGTCGCCGCGTCGGCGCCCGTCCTCCGCGCGGCCCGTGCGTGTACCGTCGTACACCGCTCGCAACGGGACGCGCCGTTGCGCGTCGCTGTGCACGATCGTGCAATCGCGGATTGGGCAGAAGTTGCAGTCCACCCGCTGGTACACCAGCACGCTCGCGACGACGGCGCCCGTCTCGTGCATGTTCACGCGCAGCCGGCGCGTGTCCACCTGCATGCGATCCACGACGTCGTCGCGCACCTCGATTACGCGCAGGCACGCTCGATACGCGCGCAGAAGCAGGTGCGTCGCGCAGCTCGACGGTGACGGTGTCCACGCGCGCGACTTGCCGCGTCCGCTCCCGCTGCGTCGCCGTGTCGCGCGGTAGCGAACGTTCGGGTCCGCCGGTACTCGACAAAGCCGGGTACACCAGCTCCGACGCCCGCGCTACGATGTCCGAGAGTCGCATCAGGTGTCGCACGTCATCCCCGCGACCCTCGCATGTGAACGTGCTTATGGGCGTGTCCACGAAGAGTCCCAGCATCCGACCCGTAAAGTAGACAGGGTTGTGTCGGTACACCCTCAGTGCCATGGGCGAACTCAAAGCCATAGGCGTCTGCAGTCGCGAGTAGCGCGGGTGCTTGGAGCCAGCGCTGCCGGTCTTGGCCACGCCGACCGCGCGGGCTGTGTGCCCCGCGACGCAATCCAGGAACTTCTCGGGCACCAGACCGCGGGCCGCGAAGTACGGATCGCTGCGTAGCAACGGGTGCAGGTAACTGGTGTAGAAGGCCATGCACGCGCGTTTGTTTTCGAAAACGGGCCCCGTGAACGGCCAGAACGCGTCTCGGTTTTGGCGATCGGGCAGCGTCTCGAAGAGGTAGCCGTGCACGCTGGGCATTTCTCGATGGTCGCCGCCCGCGTCCGAGTACGTCTCCAAGAGAAGCACGTGCGCCTCGCAGCCCGGAAACCAACCGCGCCAGGCGCGTTCGATAAGGACAAGTACCCCCTCCCTGACGTGCAGACCCTCCTCGATGACCTACAAGGAGCGACAGTCTTCTCTACTGCAGACGCCTTGTGGGGATTCTGGCAAGTTCCCATGGAACAGGATGACATCGAGAAAACAGCCATAACCACCCATTTTGGGGCTTATGAGTGGCTGGTCATGCCTATGGGACTGAGCAACTCGCCAAGTACGTGGCAAAGAATGATGACGCAGTACCTCGGACACCTACCCTTCTGCAGAGTGTTCGTGGACGACTTCATGATTTTCAGTGACACACCTGCTGCTCATGTCGGCCATGTACGAGCTGTATTAGCTGCCTGTCGCCAGCACAAAGTGTACCTCAAGTGGAGCAAGTTGAAGTTGTGCATGCGAGCAGTGCGCTTCCTTGGCCACGTGTGCAGTAAGGAAGGTTGTCGACCCCAACGCGACAAAGTCGCCTCAGTTCGCGACTGGCCGGAGCTCGAGACGGTCACCCACGTGCGCCAATTCCTTGGAATATGTGGCTTTTACCGGAGGTACATCCAGTCCTTTGCGCACATTTCCCACCCTCTCACTCGCCTCACGAAGATGGGAGTGCCATGGACTTGGGGCAAGGAGGAGAAAGGGGCCTTCCAACGACTGAAGACAGCATTGATTTCGGCGCTCATCCTCGCCCTACCGGACCAGCGCTCAGCAGCCGATGGGTCCCGCCCATTCTGCGTGCAAACCGACGCCAGTGCGCGGTCGCACTGAGAGGTGTGCTAATGCAAGACCTTGGGCGAGGTCTTCAGCCGCTGGCCTTTGAGAGCAGGCAATTTTCCTCGGCCGAGCAAAACTACCATGCTGGGGAGCGGGAGCTGTGCGCCATCCACCACTGTACCACGGTGACGTGGAGGCATTACCTCATATTCACCGACTTCAAGCTCATGGGTGACCCGCAAGCCCTTGCAGTGGCTCTTCGCACCAGCACGGGAGTTGAGTCGACGCCAGTCACATTGGTACGAGGACTTGGTGGAAGTGGGCGTGCACCAAATGGAGCACGTACCGGGCCGATGCCTTGTGGTCCCGGACGCCCAATCTAGACGGCCAGACTACAAGCAGTCATCAGCCAGGGAAGGGCTCAAGGAGAAGGGCGTGGTCGATCGGACTACAGACGAGCCTCGTCAGAGCGTACCGAGGGAGCCGGCCGAGAACCCGACCCCCGCCGACCCTACCTCAGTATTCGGTGCAATCGACGAGGACGACACAGACGAAGACCCGTCCGAGGAGCCCGCCAAAGTCAAGATCCTTGAAGACCCCACCTCGGTACTCGACACCAAGTTTGATTACTCCGACTCACGTCACATTTTCCGCAATATTATTTGATTGGTAGTAATGGATTGGTAGCCAATAAGTTTTACCTGGACGTTTGAATGCGTAACGGTACATCGGTGATGAATATTTCAACTGGCCTGAGAGTGGAACGTTTTGTTCGGACGCGCCTGCCGGGCTGCTGGGGGCAGCAGACGCCCCGGCTTGTGCCGATCCTGAACTGGCATACGCTCCAGCAAAATTACGACCTTCGTGTGAAACTGGATCTCCTGTGGTAGATGTCCGCCCCGCTCCTAGTCCTGCATTCAACTGGCCTGAGCGTAGATCGTTTCGTTCGGACGCGCCTGCCGGGCTGCTAGGGGCAGCAGACGCCCCGGCTTGTGCCGATCTTGGATTGGTACGCATCCTGGGCCGTGATGGTCCGTGGCCACGCCCCACGCGCTGATGCGGCGGTGCCTTCGTGTGAAACTGGAACTCTCGTGGTAGATGTCCGCCCCGCACCTGGTCCGTTCTATTGTGGATCACTGAAGGGAATGCTCACCGGAACTATATGTGAAATAGACCAAAGCAACTCATCACTTCAGATGAGATATACAGGATTACAGTCACTAACTAAGTTGAAATACATCATGTTAGATATATTCTGTGATTGGTATACAGATCATCCTATATGATAGATCAACTTGGTATAGTGTAATGAATCAGTAATTACCTATATACAAGTGTGTGTAGTAGCACAAATCCCACACACAGACAATGTACTCAATCAGAAAGTACATGTACATAAGTCACTGCATACACAAATCACTGCAACTTATGTATCATTAAGTATATGACATTACACTGATTCACAAGTGTAATAAATAAGTCACTGACACTACTATGTAAGTTGACAATGCACTGACTCGAAAGTGTAATGATCAAGAATCATATCAACACATAATACATAGTACCATCCAGCTTGATCACGATAGCAGCTGGATGTCAAGTGATGGCGATAGATATGGGACAGAATCAACCAACATGCTGTAGGGCTGGATGGAGATATCTCCAGACCCGAAGGCATTATACAATGCTCAAATAAACAGCTGGTCACTGCTGAGCATTGTCCATTCGTCTCACATATCATCGCTGGAGCGACAACAACAACTACATTGCATTATGACAATTGATTCAGAATTGATCAGTTCAAATTGCATGGTTGTACAGTTTGTATCCGAATGCAATCCCATAGAGGTTAAGCATCTAGACAGCAACTCTGGCCAACAAAAAGCCTTCCTGTCTTCGGATATCTTGAGCATTCTCATTTCCAGCTCCATCGTGGTCAAGGAAGCATCATGCCTGTGCCTCGCCGAGACGCTGCTCCTCAAAGCCGCACACTTGAGGCGAGCCTTATGATCCACTCCCGCCACCTCCCCAAAAGACAATCCACTAAGTGGCCCACCTGAGCGTCCATCTGCGAGAAAACGGCGGATGAGTGCGGAGCGTCAGAGAAGGTCTCGGGAGAAGAAGAAAACCTTGTTCACCAGCGAGAAGTCGCCTGCAGATTCTGGACCTTCCGGCCCCGCTTCCACTCCCGCCACCTCCCTAAAAGACAATCCACTAAGTGGCCCACCTGAGCGTCCATCTGCGAGAAAACGGCGGATGAGTGCGGAGCGTCAGAGAAGGTCTCGGGAGAAGAAGAAAACCTTGTTCACCAGCGAGAAATATCTATCGTCGCCATAAGCCGGAAAACAGCGGAGATCTTTGATGGCGGCGCCTGCCATACGAGACAACAATTCCCTCTCATGCTAGCTTGGGCCTTGACTATTCATAAAGCACAAGGATTGACATTGTCGCTTGTCGCGGTTGATGCGGGAAATGACGAGAAGGATGTTGGTTTACTTTTTGTGGCCTTGACACGTGTACGACATCCCGATCATCTTGTTTTTAGCCCGACGCCGTCTCGTGAGAGAATGACCACCACCATCGCTTCAAAACCAGCACTGTGTAAACGTAAGCAACATGAAACCATTCTAAGGCACATGGCGGTGCGAACCGCGTCGGCATTGAACCACTTGCAACCGCCTACTAGCGCGTTCCATTCACCAAAAGCTCCTTCATCACTGGCGCAAAGCGAAAAGGTGCGATCGCGTGCAGCTTCTAATCACCTTGCATACCTTGCCTTAACACGCCGGTGAAAATTCTTGATCATCGTGCCATTGAAAACTCGATTGTGACGTCATTGAAAATTCGTGCATTTCGAGTTTATGTGTGGTTCCCCCGCCCGTCGTTGCAGAATTCTGTTGAAGGCGATCCCGCAAGCGTGATGGAGTCCACGGCCGCGAAACCGGCATCAGGTCGTGTTCTCACCAGAAGGTTGAAGATCAAGCCTAGGAAAACACTTGACACAAAAGCGACCGGCGCGGGGCAGGGACAACGACAATCCTTATTGCACTTCCAGCCGGACATCAACACCATCAGGGGTCAGCTTGCTACTCTAAATCATATCGTGACACCGATTAAGGGTGATGGAAATTGTTGCTTCTATGCGGTTGCACACGCTGCGGGACTGACAGATTTCGGCGATGATTTGCATATCGCTTCCACACTCCGATTCCAAGCAGCCGAAGTGTTGAGAGAATTTGGAGAAACATGGCGCATTGCTCCGGGCATCGATGCAAATCACGGAGAACTCCAAGCTATCATCAACGCCACACAAGATCCGAACAGAGATCCGATCACTGGATCATACCGCTATGCCGGTACGTAACCGCGTGCCCGTCATCGTGTTGTCATATTCATATCCATGCCCGCAACCTGTGATCCACACGTTAGACACGACGCGCGTCGAATTATGATCTCGCTTTACGAAATTCGCCATTTATGTCCAAGGGGGAGGTTGGTTTATGCGAATTCGTGGCGCAGGCGATTTTGCTTTGAAGGCCTTGGCCGTTTGTTTAAAGCGAGATATTTATTGCTTACAATGCTTGGTACATGCTCCTGACGGAACAGTTCGACAAAACCCGGATACAAAAGTGTTTCACTCAAATCCTCTGCACCTACCAACGATAAGGATAAGTGCTCGCGGTATCGAGCTCCAAGACGTCTACGGGCTAGTCTCTTTTGATGAAGCGAGACAAGTATTATCTACGATCACGCATGATCGCAAAGATTCCACAAAGCCAATTTTGATTTCTCACAATGGCAATACGGATAGAACTGCGCACTTTGAAAGCTCGACTTTGCGTGAATAGGATTTAGCTCGCTTTTCTAGCTAGAGATATATCATCGCGGTGACACTGGCCGGGCATAGAATACCAAAACAAATGTATATACGTATCTAGTGTAACGCATAACGCAACATTTCGCATAATTCAGGGTGACATATACTTATTATCAATCATGTTTCCGCTATGTGCGATGCCGCGAGAGGGGGCGCCAACCTCCGGTGTGGATATCTTATAAGTTCCACATAATCATATTGTCTACGTATGCTGAAGGCATAACTGCCGCATATGGTCACGATAGGTCGCAGCTTCTATAACATTGTGGCTTCTGAGTCAAAAGCTAAAGCCGATGACTTTTGCCAATAATAGCCGACCGAATAATAATCAGGGCTGCATCCTAAAAACTGCAGGGCTGCATCCCAAGAACTGCAGGGCTGCATCCCAAGAACTGCAGGGCTGCATCCCAAGAACTGCAGGGTTACATCCCTAACATTTTTACCCTGCATCAAATTGATATGACAGGAGCGGGAATTGATCCTTCCTTGCTGAGGTGTAGTGAGCCTTATACAAATCATACCCTTACACAGATACGCATATGCGGGTACCAATATCTGTGAAAAACTGCTATGCTACCTTTGCCAGACCGTGATTTGTCATTCGGATCTTATGGCCAGTAATCCGCGCTACCGGATACTGAGGTGGACGGAGTTGTGATCCTGAGTTATGCTTGACACACATAACTAAAACGAATTTCACATTAGTACGTGGCGAATCCATTCTCACTCATCGCGACAGATGATCGTCAAAGCGTGCGTACTGGACCATAAAAGGAGTTTGGCAGACGGGTGAGGATTTAAAGTGGACTTATAAAGACCCTCCGATATCTCGTAAGCAGGGCCACTCCGTTTGCATTAAAACAAGCCTTATTCAAAAAGGGGATCTCCATTCTGCCTGTGAACCTACCGGGGAGTAAGCTCTCGGAGGGGAGGAAGGGGTGGATGCACTATATCGCCGTGCGCATCGTTCGTCAAATCGTCGATCATCGTTCGCTAAAGCGTCGACGGCAAGCGCAATATCTATCCGTAACGTAAACCTCGGAAGATACCCTGAACGTCACTCTGAAATACGACACGCAATCATGGGGGGCTACATCCTAAGAACTGTAGGGCTATATGCCTAAGGTGAGGGTTTAAAGTGGACTCAGTTCCCCCCGATATCCTAAAACACCTTGAGGGACGCCTCATCGGTGTAAGAAGACTTGCCAGTTCATCAACAAAGACATCAAAGACACATATAAAAGGTATGCACCCTATATTGTGAGGTTGTCACAACATCAAACACGCTTAGAAGGGGTCCCTCGAGCACCCCTGAAGGGCCTGTCAGGCCCCCCATATTTAGTCACGCTACCGCAGCCCATGCCAGACCCCACCGCATTTGCCCCCATCGCGCCCGTCTCAGCCGACAACAGACGCCCCAACCATGACCCCCTTTTTCAGTAATTGTCATTCCCCCCTGAGTCACGGTCCTACCCCAGTTCATTGTCCGCTCGAGCGCCCGGAGCATATCACGTTCACCCTCCAGCTCAGATCTCCCTCCCAGTATAAATCATGCACGACGCCTCGCCAAGCGCTACATCGACGTCGCCGCGACCAGCCCGTGCCGATCCGCGAGCACCGCAGAGCGTCAAGCACGACATCACGCGAAGTGACATGACATCACGACCACACCGGACGTCTCGGCGATGCATGACAGGGCAAACGCAAGCGCGCGTTGACACCAAACGCCGCTGTCACTGGGAACCAATGGTCACAGGGCATCCGAAACGACAATGGCATTCACGGACTTCCACTATGCTCGCTTGAGTATTTAGCTAGCTCTGCTTTCGAAAAGTTAGATCCGAACCTTTCAAAACCATTCTGCGGTATAGTGATATTTGCCTCTTGTGGCCTAGTATTAAATGTGATATTTGCATACATATACTTCGAATCCACATGAGAGCTTTGTCACTAGCAGTTTGTAAGAGTCTGGTTCGGATCCCCAGAGTGCCGGCACGCCACTCTGATGTATTTGCGAAGTCGCGCCGTTATGCTTGTTTTATCTGTGAATTGCCCCCGGTGTTGTTCGTTTGCCTTTCTGCTTTTCATGCTTCCATCTGAGCCTGAATCTACAGTCTGCGAGTGCAAGTTAGACCCGCGCCCGTTTTGCGAATCTACGAGCCGGCGCGACAGAAGCGCGTTGCCGCCTGACATGTTTTACGTAGCACAGCGATAGACACGCATATCGCCGTTCCGCAGCGGTGGTACGCGATTTTAGCGTAGGTCACATTGTGCCTCTATTTATTACATCTGAGAATATCTGTTACTCATCTTTATGAGTCTAGACAGCATTGTGCTGATTGCAATGCTTTCTCTGGTGACTTATATATCACTGATTATACCTAATGGGGTGATCAGTCCAGTGCAATATTTTGTCACCGGGATGTACAGGGATTGTGAATGATTGCAATCCAGCCGGAGGAATAATCCCAACAGCTTATTCTGTACTAATGAATTCATCGGAGTTATACTCATTTCGACGATTCAAAAACCCATGTCATTGTAGTGATGACAACTCATGTGAATATATAGGGTTTTTATCAGAATGCTTTTATGTGATGTCAACATATTATGAACAATTCCGCACTTGCATCTCAGGACAAAGGAGTTACGCTTGGAAGGTCTTGCATGGTGGTCACCAACAGTTATCAGCTGTTATTCGGGTGCCAAATTCTGCCTTCAGCACTGGGACTATATCAACCAGTCTTACAGCGATGCACTTGTCCTTCCCACTCTTATGTACGGCTATAGTGCCAAAGTGTATCAGGTGGGATATATATATATATATATACACATTATATAACTATCATCTTCTGATCCAGGAAATGCAATTAAGCATGGTATCAGTTTATATGTCATGTATATAGTTCAGCATTCCAAACTTACTCGAGAATGTAAATGCTGAGCAAGAGTCAACTTAAAGTCATTGGGATATAGTTTCCCATCCGAGTTTACACTTTATTAGTGATGGTGGATTTAACGTTGTACAGATTTCAACGTTATTTGTGGATGCAGTGATTTTATCAAAAGCAATCCATCAGAAATCACCAGATCGGAATATGAAATGGATATGTGTGAATCCTATCCACCCTATCCACCTTCTCCCCCCTTGAGGAAGTGTGAACACATAGGCAGTCAGTTGCCTATATACCTTATAGTTTATAGCTTATAGCTTATAGCATGCAATCCTTATAGGAAGCAGCTCATACATTGTTAGGGTTGTTGTTCAACAGTTCTTGGGTTGTTGCCCGATACATAATCATGTCTGTGTCGAAAATAGCATGACATATATCTGCCAAACACAAAGTGTATCCAATAAATAGGTGTCATTTAGGGCATATCTGGTTACAGTGGAGCCGTCGCAAAAAGTTCGAGTGTCACAAAGTGGTCACATGCATAATGCAACATTTGCAACTTTTTGGAGTTGTGTGACCTTTTAAGGTCAATTGTAAGACTCGGAGTGAAATTTTTTTTTCAAAAAAAATATTTTCCGGCTCGCCGGCGGCCAAAATCGATGGTTTTTGGCCTGAAAAGGCCATTTTGAGTGCGCGGGTGCTAGAGGATTTCCCGGCGGTGTCCGAATCGCGTGTTTGAACTTCGTGGGACCTTCCAAGGACCATCACGGGTCACTTAGTGGAAGAAATGATGAGAAATTTTTGTTTGGGGTGCTCGCCGGGGGCCAAAATGGCCGTTTCTGGGGCCTGAGCAGGCCATTTTGCGTGCGCGGGGCTATAGGATTTCAGTTAGGTATCCGAATCGCGCGTTTGAACTTCGTGGGACCTTTCAAGGACCATCACGAACTACTTAGTGGAAGAAATGATGAGAAATTTTAATTTGGGTGCTCGCCGGGGGCCAAAATGGCCGTTTCTGGGGCCTGAGCGGGCCATTTTGCGTGCGCGGGGCTAGAGAATTTCAGTTAGGTATCCGAATCGCGCGTTTGAAGTTCGTGGGACCTTTCAAGGACCATCACGAACTACTTAGTGGAAGAAATGATGAGAAATTTTAATTTGGGTGCTCGCCGGGGGCCAAAATGGCCGTTTCTGGGGCCTGTGGAACTGGTGTCACAGGCGGAGGTCGTGACACCAAGTCAGGAAATACTGCGGGAGATCGCTGACGTGAAAGCAAAGCTGCAACTTGCTAAACTGAAGCGAGAGTTGGCAGAGCTAGAAACACAGCCTGAACCCGAACCACCTGTCGTCGCCCATGCGAAACCCGCCGAATCCGCGGCGACGATTGCTGCCGAATCCGCGCCGACGATTGCTGCCGAGACACCGCCGCCGATTGCTGCCGATACTGCGCCGCCGGTAGCGTCTGAGCCTCCCGTGGCTGGTATGGGCTTTGGCGTGGCTCCGATGCCGGTGGCGTGGTATCCGACTGGGAACCCCTTTCCTTCTCAGGGACCGGCTGGCAACAACCCTCTGGTTCAGCTTGCGCAGTTGCAAGGATTGGGGCTTGGACAGCAATATGCGAGCCCCTTTCTGGGGGGAAGCATGCACAGCCTGATGTTGCAGGCGCAACCGCACGGGGTGGAGCCAACCATGTCCGTCACCATGTCTGTGAACCAGGTGCAAATGTTGCGTGCTGCTATGCTGGGCGGCAACCAAGGAGGTGGCCAGCCTAATCTAAGCCATGCGAGCCTGAATTTTGATGAGTTTTGCAATGTGCTGGGGCCACACTTTGGGCGGCGGTAGGTAGGACATAATGTGTTTGTTACGTATTGTTAATGTTATTTTAGAGTATTGCTAGCTAGTGTTGGTGTGCTTTCATGCTTGCAATATTCATGCACATGGTTGCATGCATGCATGGTGTGCTTTCATGCTTGCATTCATTCTTGCAATATATTGTGGCATGTTGATAACTTTCTACATGTTATAATTGCCGAACACCACGGTTCGAACGTGCACACACTTGATTCCGATGTTATTATGAATAATTCCCTCTAGCACCCGCGCACTGAAAATGGCCTGTCCAGGCCCCAGAAACAGCGATTTTCGCCCCCGGCGAGCACCCAAATAAAATTTTCTCATTATTTCTTCGACAAAGTGTTTAGTGAGGGTCCCCAAAAGATCCCACGAACTTCAAACACGCGATCCCGATCTTATATCCAATTCCTCTAGCACCCGCGCACTCAAAATGGCCTGTCCAGGCCCCGGAAACAGCCATTTTCGCCCCCGGCGAGCACCCAAATAAAATTTTCTCATTATTTCTTCGACAAAGTGTTTAGTGAGGGTCCCCAAAACATCCCACGAACTTCAAACACGCGATCCCGATCTTATATCCAATTCCTCTAGCACCCGCGCACTCAAAATGGCCTGTCCAGGCCCCAGAAACAGCCATTTTCGCCCCCGGCGAGCACCCAAATAAAATTTTCTCATTATTTCTTCGACAAAGTGTTTAGTGAGGGTCCCCAAAATATCCCACGAACTTCAAACACGCGATCCCGATCTTATATCCAATTCCTCTAGCACCAGCGCACTCAAAATGGCCTGTCCAGGCCCCAGAAACAGCCATTTTGGCCCCCGGCGAGCACCCAAATTAAAATTTCTCATCATTTCTTCCACTAAGTAGTTCGTGATGGTCCTTGAAAGGTCCCACGAACTTCAAACGCGTGATTTGGTCACCTAACTGAAATCCTCTAGCCCCCGCGCACGCAAAATGGTCCGCTCAGGCCCCAGAAACAGCCATTTTGGCCCCCGGCGAGCACCCAAAAAAAATATTCTCATCATTTCTTCCACTAAGTTGCCCGTGATGGTCCTTGAAAGGTCCCACGAACTTCAAACGCGCGATTTGGTCACCTAACTGAAATCCTCTAGCCCCCGCCCACTCAAAATGGCCCGAAAACAGCGTTTTTTTCCCCCGGCGAGCACCAAAAAAAAAAACCAAAATTTTTTCCTCACGGGGTCTTATTATTGCCCTAATAAGGCCTAGTAACTCTCCAAACATCATAAAACCTCCATTTAGATCGATTATGCATTTTCTTGCCGAACTTTTTGCGACGGCTCAGTGGCCCTTTCACCCAATAACATGATTAGGTTGTTACATGATATCTGTAACCCTAAAATAGGTAAAAAATAAGCAGTATAATTTTTTTGCAAAGGTTTTTAAGCAAAACTGCATTTAATACCTAAATAAATGTAAGGTGGTTTTCAGAGGGTACGTTACACCCCTGACACACACATTTAATTTTAGGGTTGTTACAGGGTGTTACAAGTGCTGTATAAATCAGGGAATATTCAGATATAGCTGAATAATCAGATCAGCAAAAAAAATCCACACACATTTTTCATTTTGAAATCATGCGTGGGAGTTTTTTACGTATTTTGTTACAGCCAACATGTATACCCCTATATATTACACACCTAATATCTAGGGTGTTACACGAGATATGACCATGTTCATTATGATTTTCTGATACCTTAATAGGTATAGAATCATAATTTAAAATAAAATGGGCACACATTTTTCATTTTGAAATCATGCGTGGAGCAATTTTACCCATTTTACAACTTTTTCAGCTATCTGATATATTGCCTCGGTGACATATCTCAGTGTATATGTGGAATGTAAAGTACAGAATCACTGCAATAAACTTCACTTTGGCACATGATAAATTTCATGGCAAATAAGTGAATTGTGCTGTATATCAACATCTATGGTTGATAGCATTTCTGGGTTTTACTGATTTAAACCCATGCGCAGCAATTGTACATTCTGGTGATATATAAGTTATCAACTTAAGTGGGAACATCCAGTTAGGAACATCCACTTTAGTGATATTTGTCAATCTATGATCTGTTCTGAGCATAGGTCTGTGCTCTAAGATTTATCAAAATGATATTTCTTATTTAGAACATATCTGGACATTGCTTGATACAATCACAGCAATTTAACACAACACATTTGTATGTGCGTGTTGTCCTTAACAACTATTATCAGATGTCATGTAGATACTGATCTGAGAGTTGCATGCATTTGAACTGATCAGATCTGAATCAACTGTCAATGTGCAACGTAGTTGTTGATATTGCTACAGCGATGATATGTGGAATGACGAGTGGACTGCACCCAACAGTTACCAGCTGTTTAATGGGTGCAGTATCTTGCCTTCGGGTCTGGAGATAACTCCATCCAGCCCTACAGCATCTTGTCTTATCCTGCTCCCTTATCTATCGCAATCACTGACATTTTCCACGCACATGTGTTTGGAAAATGGTATGTACATTATCATACACATAGTAGATATTTAAGTTAATCAATTCACTTTAAATCAGTGAATGTTAATACATACAATGCAGTGTGTGTGTATGCATGCAGTGCTTACTGATTAGCACTTTTATCAGTGTATGTGTGTGTGTGTAAGATAACTTTTACACACTTTACAGTAGAATATGTTCTGGATATTACAATATCCTAGACAATTCATCATGCAAGATAGTCAGCATACCATGCACTGATTACATCTAACATGATATATCAAGTTTAGGGATTATTGGTAGCACTTCACTTGTGTCGCATGATCTTTTATTTTTGTCGCACCATGCGACATATCAATTATATTCTGGGACGACAAAACTGAGTACGGGACTCATTATTGTCGCAGTGCGACAAACAGTGAGTGCGGGGCTGATTATTGTCGCAGCGACACAAAGAAGACTATATTTTTGAACCGAATCTACAAAACTTATACAAAAGATTATGGAGTATACCATATCACAGTTTACGGAAGAAAAGAAACAATTTGACAAGCTAGCATATGCAAATTAACTAACAATTGGCAGGGAAATGTGCTCACGTTAGCACAGCATGCACTATTTTCTACTCTACTTTAATTACATAACTATGCTTATACATCTTAACAATAAATGTGCAGTGCATACTGTTATTAAGTCAGGTACAAACAAAACAAATCCTATAAAAGATTGACTTCTAAGTTCTAAAATCTAAAGGCTAAGCAGGTTGCTGGATACAGCAACATGCAATTCGCCAGCGATAAAGGTGAACCTGAATTACCTGCACACAGCGAATGCGAAAACGTCAGAACGAAGTGAAAAAATATTGCAATCATCACAAAAACACGCAGGCAAATACGCATTGGAAGCCAATAAGCAAAATAATTCAACACTCTTCACAATTTCCACACCGTAACATGCGTTTCGCCAACGAGCATGAGATATTTGAAATACCTGCACACGGTAATCGCAAACAGGTCAGAAATAAAATGAATAACAAAACCAAACGTACACGCAACGACCAACAGCACACATGCGAAACAGGCGTTCAGGAATGCGAAACAGGCGTTCAGGAATGCGAAACAGGCGTTCAGGAATGCGAAACAAACGTGCAGGAGTGCGGCGAAACAGGAAAACGTGAAAAGTATCCTGCAAAATTACGGAGGGAAAAGTCAGTGAGAGAGGTGGGGCTCGAACCCACGCTGCACAAACTGTGCAGACATCGCCCTCGAAAAATAGACTCACCACAGGAGAAACAGAACGAATACAAAACAGAAGCTCGAAAACCAAAAGTAAATTCCTGCAAAATATCAGTCAGTGAATGCTTGCGACAACATCAAAACGACGGGCAGCGGCACAGCCCGTCAGCCGGCCTACAAGAATGCCGCCAGCAATACCCGAATGTTGCTGGGGGCGTCACACATATAGCAAAAACGAACGCGACCTGTAGAACAATGAAACACAACTCTGCAAGGATGTTAGGATATACCGGAAATTAGTTAGTATGAAGGGAAAAAATACATGCAGCAGTACAAAGCAGGGCACAGCAAAAAACATTGTGAGGTGCGCCGCTAAACGAAAGGGTCAAGAATGAATGTGAGAGTCAACATCGAGATATCTCATATGTGAAATCAGCCAGCCGCGGCCCGCGTGGGTCTCACCGGTGAACCGATTTCGCCATGACATGACATGCGTTGCCATGTCATGTAGTCACACAGTCGAGTGGGATTCCATTGTTCCCCTTCTGTCCCATTTTACACCTGTTCTCGACAGGTGTAAAATGGGACAGTAGCAGTAGGGGACGGTACAGTATGGTTTCGGGTACTGTATGGCATTCAACTGTGACACTGTAATCTTCGTCGCAACCCCATGCCATGTCAGCATGTCTGCCAGGCGAATTTTTTTGTCGTGTCGCAAACCCATGCCATGTCAGCATGTTGCGAAAGTCTGGAACCAGTCGCATCGCAATTGTCGCGAGGGAGCCACACTTAAGGGCTTTTTGTGGTGCAGTTTTTTAATTTACCAATATATAAATCGAAACTGATCGCGTCGCTGATTGGCTTATCCATCGTCTGCAAAACCATCTCGTTTTTGTCGTGTGATCCCTTTCCCTTGTCGTCCCATATTCATGGTGCCTATCTCAGGCGCTCGCACTTCTTATTGGCGGTTATGGGCGATCAGTCCAAAACATCTCATGTAAGCACCCTGAAATCTGTAGCACGTGCGCCTTCTATAATTATACAAAAAAAACGTGCTCCTTGTACGTGCACAGTCAGCTTATGGTATTTCGCGTGTGACCCATATTCATGGAGTTTATCTAATCTCATGGCTCCTCTGATTGGCGATCGGTCGGAAATATCTTTTATACGCCATCTGAAATCTGTCTCGCTGATCACTTCTGCATGAATATCCATAATTCGATACTACGCCCAGGAATATTCTATGCGTCTCTGATTGGCGGCAATGCTCCACCGATTTGTATAACTCTCCTGCTTGCCATCTTAAGGTGACCGGTGTGGACTGCAATATAATTATATATGGGCGGTTACTCCCGATCTGACAGGGAAATCACACTGTTTCCGTAAAAAAGGGCCCCAAAGGTGGACAGTTCTGGTAGTATCGTGTGCGTCGATGTCACTTTTTCCAGGAAAACCTGTTTCGCTCCTATAAGGGAAACGCAGGACCTTGCAGCTTTTTTTTGAAAAAGCTGCGAACCGTCGGTGTATAATGTTGAGTATAATCGGATCTGTTTGCGACACGACCAAAAAAATACACCTCGCGACACAAAAAAGGCGCTTCCGGGATTATTGTAATTCCATAATAATCTCATTACAAAATGAGTTGCTGGGTATATTTCACATACAGCTCCGGTGAGCATCCTTCCAGTAATCCACAGTAGAACAATATGTTGTCCGAGGAGTATCTCGACTCCACCGGGTCACATTGAGCTAATTACTGTGTTTAAGATTACTGAATAGGCACCTTATACTGTATGGGTTCTAATATAGTTTAGCATGCACTGCAATGTGCTTATGCAATGTTCATGTATCACAGCATGATGCTAGTATACCAGTTGCTAACGTGATCAAACTGATATATATACACTACAGCTGGTATCGTGATCAAGCTGTATTATTAATGCATGCACAATTCACAATGTTGCAATCACTCAGCATAAAATGTATACATGGTATAATAATGCATGTACTGCATGTTGGTGATTGCTGCAACGAAGTGATGTGTGTGCATGTGTGCATGTGTGTGTGTGTGTGTTGATCCACACACACCTATTGTGCACTCATTATTATATTTCTGATGAGCATGAATGCTGATGATTAAGAGTATTTGTACAGTTGATCTTAGCAACATCTCGACATCATCATCATCGCAAATTGAAATCTTTCATAGCACGCTGCAAATAACTTATGCAAAAGAGCGCGCTGCTGATGAAAAGCATGTATTGTCGTCGCCATTCATCAGCGCATTATACGAGCGCTGACATGTATACGGATCAAAATTCCGTCGATGACCACTATGCCATATATCATTCTGAACAATTTTCGAGCGTGATTCATACAAGCGCGCGCATGCTGCGATCCACTTCTGCAAAAATATGCGACCATCGCGCATGCTGCCAACTGCAAATTAGTGACCATCGCGCATGCTGCCAACTGCAAATTAGTATATCGCGCATCAACATGTATGAAGCCGTACAAAAAGCAATTTGGTGCAATCATGAAAATCGTGATGCTGCGCTGATGACTTTCCGCGCAGAAACGATTTCGCTGCTGATTCGTCGCATCTGCGAACATGCATACATTTGCGAACCATTTATGCGAGTACGTTTCATTGCTGCGCTGATGTATGCCATATGCACACCTTATCGTGTAGTATTCACGGGGAGGCTGAAATTCCCCCCCACTGTATGGGGGTCCAGCTCCTCCTAGCATCACCCCTTGCTGCGTGTGTCACTGGTCGTGTGTCACCGTATGACACACACTTGCTAGAAAACTCACTGCCGTAATTCTTCTATCAGTTTTGTATCACCGGTTTCCCCAAGCCACTGCTTTCTGAGTCCCTGTTTCAGTGATATTGTTATATATCTCTATCAACATATATACAGCACATTATCACCTGTTCTATCAGGTTATGGGTCCCACTTCACGTGAGTGGTGATTCCGGTCGGTTCGGCTCGCTTCGGTTTATCCGATTCTAAAAAAACCGTCAGCACCGTTTTAATTACCTTCAACGCGCAGCTTAATTCAACTGCGTACCGTAACAGCGGCATTTTTCCGTCTCCGTTCCTCTTGCCGCTGCCGTTTATCGTGGGTTACCCTACCGTTTGTGACTGGGAATCCGCGCACCGTTTCCGTCAGCTGTTGACATCACAGCTATCGCGGCTTGATCCGCACCGTAAAAAGCGGCGAGTACCTTTCCGTCTCCGTTCTTTTTTTGCCGCTTCCGTCTTTCGTGGCTTGCCAACCGACTGTGATTGGTATCCCGCGCACCGTCTCCGTCGGCTTTCGTGCATTTTGGTGCACTCCGTCACTTTTTTTATAAGCATCCTTCTACACTCTGGCCAGCAGCGCCCCTGCTGCCGGGGGACCGCTTTACCGTACGACGTTTTTGACCTCACCGACGTTTTCCTCGTCGAATTTTACCCCAATTTGACTTCTCCATCGCTTGATTTGGTTAATTTTTCGAAAAGTTACCTTTCACCCACAAAACCCTATCGACGCGCCTTCCAGATTTTGCAGCCGCTGACATCATGGCCTCGCTACGCCAGCGTGCGCGCATGGCCGCAGTTCGGTCTGCACTGGACTTGCTTCGACAACGACATCTTCCCTTGGACTGTGGTCTGGTGGTGCCTGGTGGTGCTTACACACCAAGCACCAAGCTCGAGTCCATCGCGTTCGCCATCAACAACGAGTGCTTTAACTCCTTCGACTTCGTCCCTCCACCCCCTTCGCCTTCGCCTTGCACCCCACCTCTTGGCCATCTAGTGGTGTGTGGTGATGTTGCCACGCCCACTTCGCCCCTCTCCATCGTCCCTTTCGAGTTCCTCCCCATGGCCTCGATCGCGTTCCCTCACCGCATTTTCCACCTTCCACCTCCCTATCCCCTCTTCAGCGACGCATTCGCTCTGGTGGTGCCAGGCCGCTTTTGGCTTTGGCACCGCGTGGGCATTGGCTGATTCATCGTTTTCGTGGCGCTCGAGGACTTCCGCAATCGAGAACTCCGCCGCCGCCATTCCGCAATCACGTCGCGGCTTGTAGATGCTTGCCCTGATGTACGAAGACCGTAAACGGGACTAGCCCGCCTAGCCTGTTTATATGTCTCTTAGATGCCTAGGCAGCGCCCATGCACGGATGTGCTTCTAGCTGGGTTGGAAAAGGCCCCCTCGGCCTGGACACTAAATTGACATTGGGTTAGGGCTTAGGGTTTTCCTTGCTCTTGCATGGCCACTCACACCTTCGGGGTGAGGTGGTGTCACGGGGAGGCTGAAATTCCCCCCCACTGTATGGGGGTCCAGCTCCTCCTAGCATCACCCCTTGCTGCGTGTGTCACTGGTCGTGTGTCACCGTATGACACACACCTGCTAGAAAACTCACTGCCGTAATTCTTCTATCAGTTTGTATCACCGGTTTCCACCAGCCACTGCTTTCTGAGCCCCTGTTTCAGTGATATCGCTATATATCTTCAACAATATATATACCTATTATCACCTGTTTCATCAAGTATGTGCGATCAGCTGTTTCTGCGAGTGCGCTTCTGTGAACGCGAAAATTTTCTCGCACGCTATCTTCGCTATTGCAGCAGATATATCAATATTCAATTTATGCGAGTGCGTCGCCTTATGTGCTCCGCAACCTGTCAACACAAATTAATGATATCTATGCGCCGCACACAATTGAGTTCTCGTATCGTGCCTTGACGAGTTTTTTTAGAATACCATTATGTTAGGGCTGAAGTGCGAGCCCACAAATATTATACAATATATCAAATAAACATTGTGCTGTTGAACGGCACACACAAGTGTAACAATCAAGCGGGTTGTGAGTTGCAGTCTCTGGATAAAGAACTGCTGAAGCACAACGCTTCCTCACTTTGTACCATACGTCTCCCATCATCTTAGATGGTACCGCCATTGGGTTGTGAACCCGAGACGTAGGTTGAACGACCAGTATTGTAATAACGACTAGTTCGTTCATACTGTGCATGCGTGTTCCGCACATGCTTAAAGCAAGATGGTTCTTGTTTGTATTCAAGATGTATCTTTGCTTTGCCATCTTCGAGTTCGACGTACGAACTCTCGATGACAGGGTCATGACAGATGATGTGACATTATCATCTGGCGACATGTACAGTCATCGTCGACCGTACTGACGACTGTCATAATAATATATGACGCGACTCGACATGTACAGTCATGGTCGACCGTACTGAAGATTGTCATAATAATATATGACACGACATGACATGACATGGTATGACATGTCTGACAGGTATGACATGTATGACATGTATGACACATATGTCATCGGTCATGACCCTGACAGTATCTCCCATAAGTCATTCGTGTATTGTCGAGCGCTTCATAAATACAACCTTCCTTAACCGCCAGGGAACCACCAGGAACCGCCAGGGTTCGCCTTGGGGCCTTGGGGCCGACGGACGAGGGTCGAGGGCATCATTTTGCCCCGCGTTGACCAAAAAAATGACCAAAATTGACCAAGCCCAATCCCCCCCCAAAATAGATTTGGGGGGCAATCCATGGTTCCACACTTTATCAATGCCCCCCCCCGAGGGGTTTGGGGGGGTTCTGCATGACTTGCGTCATTTAGAGGGGTGTAGGGGTCGCGAGGATTTAATGGAATGTGTGAATTTTAGGTAATTTGCCAAGCGAAAAGTGCCACCCAACTTCCACATGGAGGGCACCCAAAGGTTATATTTTCCACCTATGGGACCCCCCAAAGGGCTGGGGGGGGGTTGGATTCATGCCTTGTACCGGTGGGGGGGCGGGAATGGGGCATCCGATATGGGGTGTTTTAGCAGTCATATTGAGGTCCCTGATGGAACCCGCTCAATATAACCCCCTATAGGGGGGGGACAGCCGAGCGCACCCTGTATAATTCAAAGTTCAATATATAAATAATTGTCAATTTATATATTTGCACGGATATATTAATTATACCAGGTGCTACAACAATTATTAAAAGGGTAATGCTACAGACACTGGAATTTCGCACATCTTTTTACTTATACACGATTATATAAATCTGGGCACCTCGCGCGATCGAGCCTGCCCACCATCGTCTCAACCGGATTTACCGTCGCAAGTCACTCGTAGCCTCGTGACAAAATCTGTGAATCAGGTTCGCGAGTGACAAAATTTTAAACAAACGCCGCTGTGCAAGTTTGACCGTGAGCCTCACCGGTAAGCTCGTTCGCCTTATAAGGCGAACTGTTTTTCTGTCAATATGCCTGTGCCCAAAAAAGTGACTCTATTGAGATCTGAAGTTAGGAAGACTCTTCGAGAACTCCCTGCGAACGACACCCTGCAAACGGGAATCATGCTTGAGCGCTCCCCTGGCGCAATCGAAAAGCGCCTTTCAGTCACCTCCCTGTCTTCTATATGCTTCGCGCTTTTTGCAATCGCTACATTTCACTTGCCCTTGAATATCGTCGAGCCTGAAGGAGGTGACAGACAGATTACAAGTATATATGAGTATGTCAACGTTCGAGGATCAGATTTGGGTTTGCTTTTTTCTGGTCGCCAAGCACAGAAGTATGTGCTTGGCGCCCATGTTTTCATGGATTTAGCTCAGACGTCAGCACCTCAGCTTCCTACCCATATATCGCATCTTGAGGCGCTTACTCCTGTTATGCGCCTGAGCAGAAGCGCGGTTTGGGAACTCGCATGTTCCACAGCGAAAGAAGCAGGGTTGCAAGTCTCAATCAAGATTATTAAAACAGCTGCCATAGGTTTCACAAGAATTCGCGCGCGCCCTGCTTCAGTTGAAGCTTCGCATTCTCTTCGTAATTCAGACCCAGCTTCAGATGCCTCTTCTTCCCTTCTTCATGTTAACACAGTCGCGACAACAACTACAGCTACTGAGGATGCGCCATGGGATTTGTTTCTTTCCTCGCAGTCCGACAGGTGGTTTTCCCCCGGAGAATTGGTTGCCTCATCTCGTAAGGTACTCAAATCAATTGACTTAGACCCTTTTTCAGAGCACCTTGCAAACCTCATCATTCGAGCAAGGCGTTTTTATACACGCCAAGAAAATGGTTTCTTGCTAGACTTGTATGGGAGGGTTTTTATGAACCCTCCAGGTGGCATGTACAACGGAATGAGCGCCAATGGCTTCGCTTTCGAGCGCTTGCTAAAAGCCTATAGAGCAAACAAAGTGACAGCGTTTATTTGTATTTTGAAGGCGGCTGTTGGTTATAAATGGTTCAATTTGATAGATGAGTGTGCCTACTGTCGCTTGTTCGAAGGACAGAAGTTCATCAGCCCAATCAAGGACAACACGGCAAAGTCCCCTCACGGGTACGTCGTCGTTTATTCTGGCCCAGATTTGCTTCTCTTTGCGGAGGAATTCAAAAAGTGGGGACGTATAATCGTCCCCAGTACTTTACTTCATTTCTTTCCAAGCCTTCCGCAACCATACAGCATAGCTTTGCCTTAGCATATACAATTTTGTTGAAGCTAACTGTATTGTAAGTCTACTGAATTGTATTTGCACTTGAATGACCTAGCCTGCTTTATTGGTCCTGAGTAAGGTGCTTAGGTCCCACCCCATACTCCTACGCGGTCTACTCCTTGTGTAAAATTAAAATTGAAAGCTACCCCACTTTCAGCTGAACTTGTTGTAGTGTCCCCAGCCTGCTTTATTGTCCTAAGTAAGGTGCTTAGCTGCCACCCCATACTCCTACGCGGTCTACTCCTTGTGTAAAATTAAAATTGAAAGCTACCCCACTTTCAGCTGAACTTGTTGTAGTGTCCCCAGCCTGCTTTATTGTCCTAAGTAAGGTGCTTAGCTGCCACCCCATACTCCTACGCGGTCTACTCCTGTGTAAAATTAAAATTGACAGCTACCCCACTTTCAGCTGAACTTGTTGTAGTGTCCCCAGCCTGCTTTATTGTCCTAAGTAAGGTGCTTAGCTGCCACCCCATACTCCTACGCGGTCTACTCCTTGTGTAAAATTAAAATTGACAGCTACCCCACTTTCAGCTGAATATCTTGATCTGTTCCAACAACCTTCTAGTGTTGCCCTAGATTGTACTATGCTTACATTATTCACGGTTTATTATTGTTCAGGCTATTCAAGACACCTTCAAGACCGTGTATACAGGTATACAAGCATGCAAGAAAGTTCTCCTTTTTCACAGTCATCTCTCACGCCGTCAGAACTTGAAATGATTAACGACGATCTGTCGTTTTTGCACCCCCCATTGCCTGGGAAGCAACTCTTCCTTACTCCTACCCCTCCACCACCACCACCTCCCGCTCCACCACCAGCTCCACCACCAGCTCCATCACTTGATCAACAACCTCGTAAGACACGTGTCCTCGACAGGGTCGAGCCACGTAAAACACGTGCAGCTACCCAACCGATTTCGAAACGTACACGTCTTTCGAAACGTCCATACCCAGAACCATTTTAGTGCACCTTCTATAGGTTCGAAACTCTATTACCCACCCCGAACCCACACACAAATATTGCACTAGATATTGCACTGTGATAATCTACAGAATGAAAATTTCCCCTTGTCCCACTTTCAATGGGTGGTGTGCACTGTCGTACATGGCCTGTAGAGAGGCTCCCACAAAAATTTTCCCTTGTTCCACTTTCAAGCGGGCCCTCCTCTAGGGCACCCAAGGGTACATATACCCACCTCGAACCCCCTTGGGTGGTGTGCCCTGTGGTACACGCAGGTTACTATGCCGCGAACCTTAAAGAGGGCTCGCATTTCCACTGGGGCTTTGGACCCAAAGCTCCCCCCGAACCGTGCACGGAATCCGAGAACGAGATGCCCGAGTTATTGGAGCTCTCCGAGGATTCCTCCTCGCACGATCATTCTACTGCGCCCGAGCCTCTTCTAGTGCCCGAGCGACCGCGTGCTTTGGCTCAAATGACCGTTGAGGAAATTGTAAAGTTGGCTGAGAGTCAGATTCCACCACTTGATGGATCGGCTCCAGCGGTTTCCCCAGCGGTTTCCGAGCCTCATCAGCGGGTCCTACGACGCATGGCTATAGCACATCTCAAGCAACTGAATGCCTTTTATGCTAAAAAAGCTTAGGTTTTCTCCCTTTACTTTGTTGTTAGGTACAATACTCCTATATGCAATGCATAATAATCAATTTAAGTGAAAGCCTTGTGTACGTTTCTTATCTTGCGCGTTTACATTTCCTTTCTTGTGCAGTATGCCGGAGGGACCCAACGTCGAATCTTACCTTCGCAGCTTCAAAACTATTTTGCAACACTGCGAGAACTTCGGCAGTATGCTGGTGCAGAGCTTCTTTCACGAACGGCTAGGTGAAGAAGTGGCTAGTGAAAAAGATGCTAGGGCGAAAGTGCATCAACCGATCTGTCTCATGAATTGTAACGAGCCCAAGGATGAGTACACATTGTCAGGGAAGAAAGAAACATGCTGGTGCCACAAACCACTAGTAGACATCCCACACAAGGTGTCAAAAGCACAAAAGCGCACTGTAGAGACTGAGTCAGTAGAGTTCAAAGAAGCTGAAGCAGCCAAGAAAGCAGCCAAGAAAGCGGAGATCGTTCAGCGTCAAGCAGCTAATGCTAGTGCAGTAGCAGCTTGGAAAGCTGAGTGCGCCGCAATTCCAAAGGGCACCCGCAAACCCATCAAACCAAAGCCACTTCCAGCACCTCAGCAGGCTCCTCCGAAACCCATGTCGGAGTTGAAACGATCCTTAGTAGTGTGTGAAGCAAGTGGTGCAGCCTTCCGTAAGGTATGTATGTATACCTATGTATCGTGTTATTCTTTATTTCACGATGAAACCGCCTCTTTGCTAACTTTCGTATTTGGAGTGTCACAGGTGCAACATCGTGTGTACCGCGTAGGCAAAGCTCTTTATTGGGAGCAACGGTCTGGAGATCAGGTGACAACTTGCATACATATTCTTTGCCTAACATGTATACCCTGAAAGTGACAAGCTATTATTTTTCAGGTGTGGGAAACACGGTTCGATTTCGGGATGGCCGGCATCGTATTCATTGAGGACCCCAACCGTGAGGTGTATCACAAGGAGTTGAAGAAGTATTTCCTGCTGCGTGATCACCCCGACGTACGGTTTCTGCTCTGTCCTCAAGAGCAGGATTTGGCTTTGGTCATCGCCACCCCGGAGTTTGCGAACTACTCCACACGCCAGTACACCTCAAACTTCGTTGCGGCTCTCAGCAGTAAGAACATGCTCTTGAAGAATGTTCCTGAAACCGAGTTGTTGCAAGACAACACCGACCACTCCATAAAAAGTCCCTTGAGCGCTACGGTATGTGTCCCTTTCACTATGTGTATTCATCTCGGTGGCAAATAACCTTTACTAATCTTCGTATAGTTATCCTCTTCGTGTTTAAATCCCGCAGATCACCATGGTAGGGAATCCTAGTGCGTGGATACGGAGAGTTTGGAAGTCGATGAGGGACCCGAGAAACACTTTCTGGAAAGAGATGAGCATATACGACGTACTCATGACATCGCCAGAGTTCGACGAGCTTGGAAACTTCCATGTCTGCCAAGCTTTAAAGTGCAGGTGCACCCCGCTCCCTGGCCTTCCTAGTTTCCTAGTGTTTGCATAACACTCTTACCCCGCTTAACTTGACTTTGCCCGCCTTACAGAGACATTGACCCTTTCGAGAACGCCGGCAAGGTTTGCTCGATCATGTTTTTACGAGGGTTGGTGACCTATATGGGGGCGATCGAAGACCTCATCCCTTACGGACGGGTAGCACTCGTGGACCCAGACCGCAACGCCCTTTTTCAGATGCATGATACGGCAGCTCGTCAGGCAGGTTGGTATGAGTGACTTTGCTTAAGTGTTACTCGTTGTAGACGTATTCACCTCACTGGGTTCTTTGTGGTTTCCGTGGCAGACATGACACCCTACAAGTCTAGTGTGTGTAACCGTACTGTATGGTGTCAGACGGGCAAGGCGCGTGGGACGCACTACGACGAAGAACTTCATCTCCTCACTCCGCAAGAGGCGAAGAACCGCATGAATACATACTACAAAGGCGGACCGTACGACGGCTTCCACATCGACACGTATGTTCCCAACAAATTTCAAGCCCTCCTGCTATGTGCTCCTTGTATATGCTGAAACAATACACCTCCTCTTTACACTAACTCTAGATAATATTATGCGTTTGCAGGAAGTGGGTCACGCCTGAGGGTACGTGTCCTATCGGTGGTGTTAATCCCACTGCAAGCCGAGAGTTCCTAGCAACTTGGGGATCGAAAGAGTACATGAGGTCGCTCATGAGCCGCATCGCAGCATACGACTCCCAGCGCAAGCCTCCTGGCAAGGCTCCTAGTGATCCCGTCTCCCGTGGAAAAGCGGAGTTTGCAAGTGTCGGGTCAAGCATACAAGAGATAGATAAATGGGTGGTACGGCCGGTGATATGTTAGCATAG
This sequence comes from Cymbomonas tetramitiformis, assembly GCA_001247695.2. NCBI lineage: Eukaryota > Viridiplantae > Chlorophyta > Pyramimonadophyceae > Pyramimonadales > Pyramimonadaceae > Cymbomonas > Cymbomonas tetramitiformis. Next base: position 35,197 of record LGRX02021526.1, read on the forward strand.
TAGCAAGATTAGCATACAGACCAGCATGCGACACATAGTTACAACTTTACATTTGCGAGCTCGCAATTCACTGTACATTTATCTTTATCCTACTTCATTCATTTCTAGCTTGCTTTGCATTGAACTCTTCCCTTTGTGTATTTGTCACCTTCCTCTTGCCATAATGAGCCCGAGCGGAATGAGCTAGCCCAGAACCTTTGGGGTTCTTGGGACGGCCAGGACCCTTCTTGCGCTGAAAGTCGGGGTCCGTTGATCGACGTTTGTTGGTCTTGGGACCGGAGTTCGTCTCTCGCCGTTTAGCATGTCGGCCAGCGCGTCTGGGTCTAAAGTCGCGGGCACCAAAGTTCACATCGCCCCCGTTGGCCTCTTTCAAAGCCGCCAGCCGCAAAAAGCAGGCCTCCATAGCACTGTGCACTTCATTTACGGAAGCCTGACTGCAATTGTGGCAGGCGGTGTTGATTTGCTTTGCGAACACCCTCATCTCCCCACGTTTCCTCAGAAGGTCGTTCCCATCAGTCGTGTCCCTCTCAGCAAAAAATGAATGTTCCCCCTGTGGGCGCTCAGTTGTTTGTTGTACGAGGGCCTCAAGGTCCAAGGTTAAAATGGGTGCTGATAATAAGTTTTCCGGGAGATGGTTCATGGTTTTCTCCTCCTTCATCAAGCAAGCATATAGGTGCTTGCATATGTAGCCACAAACCACACGGTCGGGGCAAGAACATAGCCCGAGAGAGGTGTTCACTGTGTAGACGTGGAGGTTCCATGTCGTGTGATTAGTCAACCACGAGTCAAAGGTCAGGGAGATGGTGTCCTCGGCGGTACCCTTCAGCCCCTCCACATATAGTTGGTACTCGACTCGAAGAGTTCTGTCAGACTTGGGCACAAGACATGTACCCTCCCCGGAAACCTTGATGTTATTCTTCGACATGTCCAAAGCCGAACAATATCTCCGGTTCAAAGCTTGCTGAACTTTGAAAGGTCGTCGGTTGAGGAAGGGTAGAATCTCAGGATTATATGTCCGAGCTGTCTTGACCCTGGATATGTCAATATTTTGAGAAGCTTGGTCGTATTGGTGTTTGCCTTCAAGCTCTGGAGCCACAACTTCGATCATATACAGGAGAAGTGAGTCCAAGCGTATGTCCAGACGTAAATTCAAGAGATCTTTGATAACACGGTTAAGTGACTCGGTGAAGTTGTTAGTCTTCAGGTCACGTGTGTACGAGTCAGTTCGATACGCCATGCACCACATCTTTAGACATGTCTTCCACTCATTGCTCCACCACCTGCAAACTCACACACGTCCACCCTAACCTCATACGCGGTCTCAAGGTGTGTGAAATTAAAAATTGACAACTTCCCCACCTTCAGTTCAAGCTATCACAGTGTCCCCAACCTGCCTAAGTGTACTTGTTCTTGTGCTCAACTGCCACCCTAACCTCATACGCGGTCTCAAGGTGTGTGAAATTAAAAATTGACAACTTCCCCACCTTCAGTTCAAGCTATCACAGTGTCCCCAACCTGCCTAAGTGTACTTGTTCTTGTGCTCAACTGCCACCCTAACCTCATACGCGGTCTCAAGGTGTGTGAAATTAAAAATTGACAACTTCCCCACCTTCAGTTCAAGCTATCACAGTGTCCCCAACCTGCCTAAGTGTACTTGTTCTTGTGCTCAACTGCCACCCTAACCTCATACGCGGTCTCAAGGTGTGTGAAATTAAAAATTGACAACTTCCCCACCTTCAGTTCAAGCTATCACAGTGTCCCCAACCTGCCTAAGTGTACTTGTTCTTGTGCTCAACTGCCACCCTAACCTCATACGCGGTCTCAAGGTGTGTGAAATTAAAAATTGACAACTTCCCCACCTTCAGTTCAAGCTATCACAGTGTCCCCAACCTGCCTAAGTGTACTTGTTCTTGTGCTCAACTGCCACCCTAACCTCATACGCGGTCTCAAGGTGTGTGAAATTAAAAATTGACAACTTCCCCACCTTCAGTTGAAGCTGTCACAGTATCCCCAACCTGCCTAAGTGTACTTGTTCTTGTGCTCAACTGCCACCCTAACCTCATACGCGGTCTCAAGGTGTGTGAAACTAAAAATTGACAACTTCCCCACCTTCAGTTCAAGCTATCACAGTGTCCCCAACCTGCCTAAGTG
>LGRX02021527.1:0-23137 GCA_001247695.2 Cymbomonas tetramitiformis
ATATCCTCCCAACATGTTTTCAACATCCCATCAACATGCTGCAACCATCACGATAGCGTACTGCAGCACTATCGCAGCGAGCCACGTGATGAATGGTGGGAGGGAAATCATGCCCCACGAGAGTCCCTTACCTTGCCTCTTGCATGCCACGAATCCTTTCGACAATCCGTTGCAAGCAATTAGGCACCGGTGGAACAAGTCGAAACGATTCCCTTAAAGGTTACCGTTGCCGGTTCTAGCTCCAAGATGTCGGAAGGTGGTAACCAAGTCGGCCACGCGGTATTGTCTGGAGATAAATCGTGCGCCAATCTGGAGAATTCGTGCGGGAGCAGTCGCGTTGGCAGCCACTTATGATGCCATACCGTGTCCACTTCCGCATAGTGCGCATCGACTTTCCTGCAATGTGTTCCAGGATCCCTACAATATAATCTCAATATGTATGCAACATATGGTAACCATGTTGCATACATGTAGCAAAGAGTCCTCTGAAGCAAGAAAGACACAACCTCAACGTCGAGAAGAAAGAGAAAGGGTGCTACCTCGCGGACAACTCCAGTTCCCTCGTAGATATTGGAAGATGTGGAGGCGCAATCCACGCCAAAAGGCGTTCCTTCTTCGTAATCGTTTCATACTCCGGGTCGCGGAAGCCTTCCGCGGTACTCCAACCTTCCGGGAATATGAGCTTGATATTGGGAGGGGTTTGAGGGATGTACCCTCCTGAGCATTGGAAGGTTTGATCGGCTCTCGATCGGCTAAGCACCCGCCTTGCGCGGGATTTCTCATCGCGCGCTTGGCTAACGAAGATTGTTGTTAGTACGGGGGGGGGCGCCTTCCCTTGGACGAGGGCGGCGGCTCTAGCCGAAGGCAAGCCGGTTTGATGTCGCTCCGCATCACTTGGTGATGATGATTGAGGGGATCATTCATGGCGAGGTCGCTTTTCACCATGAACAATTTGATCTCCTCGGACCATACTGCATTGAAGTCCCCTTTACCACGCCCATCACCCTTCGAAAATGTACTGCAATTATGCTGTAATATATTGGACATATACTGCGGACATATTGACGATATGCTGAAGGAACTTTCAAGTAAAGCAATAACCCAAAAGTAGGTTTTCGGACCCCCCCACAAAAAACGCACACAAGCTATGTCGCAAAATATAGCTCCTGAGTCCATATAACAAGTCTCACCAGAATTGAAGAACATGTTTTTCAACTTTTTTAGGGCTCACTTCAACACTTCCGCAGCATACTGAAAGGGGGGGCTAAAGGCAGGGCTCAAGGTCTTGAGCCCTCACGTATTGAAGTGAGCCCTCACGTATTGAAGTGAGCCCTCACGTATTGAAGTGAGCCCTCACGTATTGAAGTGATCCCTGCCTTGAGCTCTGCAGGCGGTTGCACGCGGTTGCACGCATATTGGCCTTTACAAAAATTTAAAAAACTTTTTAGAGGAGAATCTGTTCAATACTACTTCAATACAAGAGGGCTCACTGCAATACGCGACCGCTTGCAGGCGTATTGAAATGGCGTATTGGAGATGTATTGAAAACTGCTGATGTCAGCTTTGCCAATGCCACGTCAGACGGATCTTCGCAAAACTGACTTGGCACTTTTTCGACCCATCTCCAATACGCCATTTCAATACGCCTGCAATCGCTAACGTATTAGAATGAGCCCTCACGTATTGCAGTAGTATTGAACAGATTGGACGATTTTCGGGGAAACAATTTTGGAATTTTAATTTTTAGGAGAATCTGCACCCCTCGTTCGTGAATCGAACGGCCGAATTCGTAACTCAAGAAGTACCCCCAAAATGACCCCTGAGATGGCCTGGATAAAAAAGGTTGTCATTGACCTTTAGATGGAGGTGGTACACTTCGCCAGCGAGGAGGAGCTCAACTCCTCGCAGACAAGGTGTATACCTCCAGTGGGACTCGAACCCACTACCGCAGGCTTTGAAGACCGACGGCCAACCACTAGACCATTGTGACAACGTGATTGAAAAGATGTTGCGTACTGGGTTAGACTACAGTAATGAACACAAATGAAAAATCGGGTTAGACGTTCCCCCCCCCAAAAAAAAAGAAAAAGAGCTGCACGATGCACGAGATGCACGATGCATGATTGACGAGATGCACGATGGACGAAATTTCAAAATGCATTTCCTAACGGTCGGTCGTCGCAGGTGCAATGCGCCCGATACATGCGGCCAACATGTGTGCACGATGCATGGTAACACCCATCGCGTACGGAAGGCCTCCTGGAAGCACGTTGACGTTCCAGCAGCCGCCCTTCCAGCACGTTCCAGCACCAGCCAGCAGAGGTGTAAACAAAGCCAGCAGAGGTGTAAGAAAAGCCAGCAGAGGTGTAAGAAAAATGTCAGCCAAAGAGTTGCACGCTGAGTATGTAGAAAGCTGCGAGCTGTTTGGCGTTGAGCATACGCACGAGGGCTTCGTTGACTACGTTGCGAAGGTGAGGGCAAAGGGGACACCTAGCGAGCCCAAAGGGATCGAGGAAACCCCATTGGCTTTCCTCGACAAAGGCAAGAAAAGGGCGAAGGAAGACGACGAGGACGATGAGGAGGGAGGGGGGGAAGGGAGCAAAAAAAGGCGCAAGGGGGCTCGAAGCGCGTTCGAAGCTCAACTAATTAAAGCATGTCACGAGGAGTTTGGTACGTACTAAGCATGCGGCTTCGTTTACTTAACTTGGTTCCTTCGTTGCATGAAAAAATATTGATTTGGGAAGGGTTTGGGGAGAATTACTTGCAGAATTGCGCGTGAAGGACGGGCGTCTTGAGCCCCTACTTCACGTGCCGAAGCAAGAGTCCGCGGTGTCGAAGTACGTCACCGCGGTACAAAACCGCTGCAAGTGGGCGACCGCGCCCACTAACTCCTTCGTGCGGGCGAAAGCCCGTTCGATCGTGAACAACAACCGATATCTTTGGAAGTGCGGCCGGTGGGCGACCGACACGAAAACCGGAATGTGTACGTGGGTGGACCCCCAAAAGCTACATCCGTACACCACGTGTATGGAGGAGGGGGTCCCTACCACATGCCCGGTGCGGCAAATCGCCAAGAAGATGGAGGTGCTCAAAGCCCTCCCCGAATTCGAATTGGAGGAGGGGCCTAACAGCAAGGTGGAGTGCTTGCAAGGGGAGGCAAGACAGCGGCTGGGTACGTTCCCACCCTCTAATACACTTGACACACGCTCGCAGTATATGTGAAGCATGCCACAGCACACCTTGAGCATACTCAGCATACTTGTGCACCTTTCTGAAAGGTAGGGCAACAATATGCCTGCAATATGTATGTAATATACCTGCAACATACCTGTAACATACCTGTAACATACTGTACACATACGACATAAAACTTACGGTTGATAGCATTTTTTGTTTGCAGTCGCCTATCTCTACGACCACAACGCCCCCGACAAGGACGACGAGGAGGAGGCTGACCGCCTGGAGGCGGATGCCAAGAAAAAGGAGGTGGAGGCCAAGGCCAAAAAAGCACCCGCCTCCGCATCCGCATCCGCAAAGGGCAAGGCCAAGGCCTCGGAGGGCCCCGCCTCCGCATCCGCAAAGGGCAAGGCCAAGGCGGCCGCGTCACCGGCCCCGTCACCGGCCAAGCCCGCCAAGCTTGCCAAGCCCGAAGCCCCCAATGTTGAAGACATCTTCAAGGTGGGGAAAGAGGTGGTGGTGTACGCGGGGGCTCAAACGGAGTACGAAGCGATGAAGAGTTCGCTCCGTCCCGACAAAGGCGGACTCGTGACGAACACCGGCCGATTGAAGGCCAACGTCGGGCTGTTCGCCGGGTTGGTGGTGGCGAATGCGGTTGGGGATATTCTCCCCAACCACATCATGGACGGCCCCGATTTCCCCCTCACCGAGGGGCTCATCGGTATCAAGGTGCGCACCAACCCTTTCAATATGTGCACAATATGTGTACAATATGTCTGTTATAGTACTGTAATAGTACTGTAATAGTATTGTACTATATTTCCAATATTTGACACATGTATTTCGTTTGGTGGGGCTGCAGGTAACTGATATCCTCGACATGAAGATGCTTTGCAAAGAGAAGCCATATGCATATGTCCGCAGCGCCATCTCCTACATCATGAAGGAGGTGGACAAGCGCCTCCCGGAAGGGATGGACGCTAGCCACCGAGTGGGGAATCCCGGCTCGGAGGCGTCCCTCCTCTTGCAGAAGGCCTTCATGCGCGAGGGAAGAACAAAAATAAAAACCTTGTAGTGGACGTAGCCTACGTACGGCAGGGGGAGCATTTGTGAAACAAATTTGACAATTTGTAATTGTATTCAATATTAATTGTGTTCAATATGCCTCTCGTTGACATATGCAATAGGTCCACAGCATACTTGCAGCATGTTGAATATGTCTGTGCAATATGCATGCAATAGGTCTTCAGTATATATCCAATATAGGCAACTTTTATTTCAATACATATGCAATATGTCCACAGTATATATACAGCATATTGAATTTGCATGTTCAATACGTATGCAATAGGTCCGCAGTATGTATCCAACATACTGAATGTTCCGTTTCAATACATATGCAATATGTCCGCAATATATATACAGCATATTGAATTTTCATGTTCAATACGTATGCAATAGGTCCGCAGTATGTATCCAACATACTAAATGTACCGTTTCAATACATATGCAATATGTCCGCAATATATATACAGCATATTGAATTTTCATGTTCAATACGTATGCAATAGGTCCGCAGTATGTATCCAACATACTAAATGTACCGTTTCAATACATATTCAATATGTCTACAATATATATACAGCATATTGAATTTTCATGTTCAATATGTGTGCAATAGGTCCGCAGTATGTATCCAACATACTAAATGCACCGTTTCAATACATATTCAATAGGTCCACAATATATATACAACATATTGAATTTACATGTTCAATACGTATGCAATAGGTCCGCAGTATGTATCCAACATACTGAATGTTCCGTTTCAATACATATTCAATAGGTCCACAATATATATACAACATATTGAGTTTACATGTTCAATACGTATGCAGTAGGTCCGCAGTGTGTATCCAACATATTGAATGTTGACTTACAATATGTATACAATATGTATACAATATGTGGGCAATATGTCTGCAACATGCCTTCATAGTGTTTGCGACATGCATGGTGCATGTCTCCAACCCTATACTACACATGTGTTGAAGGCATATTGAAATAACTCTCTGCATCAGAACTTCAATATGTCTCCAATACATGAGGGCTCACTGCAATACTATGTTGCACACATGTTGGAGCGCTTGCAGGCATATTGCACACATATTGTAACATTTTTTATTGTATTGAACATTTATTGTCAATACGCGTGCAATATGCCTGCAATATGTGTTCAATACGATGTATTGCACGCGTCCAGAAACGTAGGGGTAGAGTTGTCTGGGAAGGGTGGTGATTAATGTGGTTTCACCCGCTTCATTTTCAGGGTAATTTTTAGAGTCGATAGCGTATCCAAGTTTTGCCATAATGTGACCTGTACGCCTAAACCAGTTAAAGCGTTTGTCTTTAGTGTGACTGTAGGTTGCATAGTGTGATAAGGGGAAACCCGAGATGGCATTTTTACCCATTTCGTTGTTCATGTTTTGAATTATTATTTTAAGCCATAGATTGCTGTTTCTACGGTATAGTGAGATGAGGTGGGGATCAGTGATACGGTCCGTGTGGTTGTGTTGCCAATATTCGTGTTCATCTGCAGAACACAGGGTGTTCATAGTTTCAGTAATACACGACGCGGTTACAACATCAAAGACACTATCAATACCGTACCCGCCTTGGCAGACTGCTGTCCAGATTATTTGGTGATTGGTGTCAACTGGGCAGCCCAAATATTTAATTATAAACGAAGCTATTATTTTGTCTAATTCGATTGCGACATTCTTTGAGGAGTTGGCAATTGCTGAGGTAACTTTAAGGGGGTATGCCATCCTCGGAACTACAACCGCATTTATAACATATCTTAGCTGGTGTAGAGTCATGTGTTGCAGTTGGATGGATATTAAGGTAGATTTAAGTCTGTCGATAAGGATTTCCGCCTGTTTGTCCCATTCCCCATTTAGTGCAAACCATACTCCGAGATATCTGTTTACCTCTTTGCTGTTGGAGAAATCGAGGAATTCTGGTGACTCAGGGGGTATCCATTTCGAATCAATGGAAGGACTTGAGTCATTTGTATTGGGCTCCAGATGACCCCCTGAGATGAGTAAATCATCGGACAGGTCATATCGCGTTACTGTTTTGCCCTGAGGTTTGATGCGCTTTCTGTAAGAGTATTTGGATTTCTTAACATTTATGGGAATACCAATGAAGCTCATAAATTCATTAACTATACCTAGCATGTCTTGAACTTCGTCTTTAGTTTTCCCCACGAGAATGATGTCATCACAAAAGAACCGTGCAAAGATATTTAAAGTGGTGTCCTTTTCTAATAGGTTTTGGGAGGGAGGAATAACATTATTTCCTGGTTTGTCTGGTCTATGGCGTTCCGAGTTCAGTTCATATCCATATGTGGTTCCTGTCGGGTTTACACCGTTTGCTATTTTTGCAAACCAAATTGCCAGAATGTCCATAATGGCTACAAACCTTAGTGGGCTCAAAACTTCTCCCTGAGGAACTCCACATTCGAGGGACCATTCATCCGTGAGGCCTTCTTCAGTGAGTACCATTCTAGAGGCATCATTGGTAATGTCTGAGATGATGTTGATTATTTGTGATGGGAGTCCCAACTTTCTGAGCGCTAAATTGCTCATCCAGAATTCAGCTCTGTCAAATGCTTGTTTGAGGTCCAGGTAAACTACGTGGAGGTCTTTGTCGTATCTATTGGCATCCGAAATTACTTCATTCAGAATTTGGAGTGAGTCATCTATGTTTTTATTCGGAAGAAAGGCATCTTGAATGGGAAAGAGAATGGGGTGGGTGTTAAGTATTGTTTTGAGACGGTTAGCAATTATTGTATTAAATAGTTTAAGACCCGTTTCCAACATTGTGAGGGGTCTGGAATTATCTATTGTACATGGTGCAGAGGGATTTTTAGGGATTGGAAGGATGACTCCAGATTTTGCACTCTTTGGAAATTTCCCAGTTATAAGAATGTGGTTAAAAAGTGAGACAGTAACCTCTTGAAAATTCTCTGGGCCCTTGATCCACTGCGAGTATCTCATCCCTGAGGGTCCTGGTGCTGTAGAGATACCACAGTCCGAGTATGCTTGTTGAAGTTCTTTGTGCGTGATTTCTGTCAATAGTCTCGCGGCGGCCGTATCGGGGATTTTAGGGCTATCCTTGAGAATGTCAGTAAGCCACTGTGGGAGTTCATCTGGCTCATTCGGGTTAGTAGAAAATAATTTTTATTTTTGTATTCATCTAGTGTTGTGTTTAGTCTTTCTGTTTTTGTCTCAGGTATCTTTCCATCACTACCTGGGGTTGCGGCTGCACCTTTTTCAGTAGGTTTCATCTTTCCCATGACTGTGTCTAGAAACCTCGAAAGGTTAGTTGAGAAAAGATGTGCAGGGCTTCTTTTTCTCGGAGTTTGCGTCGTTCAATGTCTGTGTCTCTGCTTTTCTGAAAAGCATTTCTGATTATTACATAATTTTCATGCAATCGTAATCCCCATGTGGCCGCTGCTTCATTGTGTTTGGGTTGGAGCGAGGCAAACGGTAGCGTGCGGGCAGCCTTTTTGGCTTGCTTTGGAATGTTGCTAACATGAGTTCTTGTATCCAAATATTTGATGGTGCGGCGTACTGTGTTTAGCCATTTGTATATATAGTTAGATACTGCTGATGGTTTTTCGGACCTCCCAGTTTTGTTCAGATTCTTGGTGCCAAAGGCGTCACTTGCCGCCTGATGTGCCAATTTGTGCAGGGTATCCCATGTCGCGTCAGGGTGCATTTCCTTGAGGCCAGTGCCGCCGTTTCTAGTTGCTTCCGATCCATTTTCCATTTCGAGTGTGCTATGTAGTCTTTCAGTGTAAGACACCCGGCCTGTAGCGTATTGGAATAAATGGGCGGTGCAGTCTATTTTTTCCGAATGCATCTCAGATCCGTACAGGTTCCAGAATTTAGCAGGCATATGGGGTTGTAGAAGAATATCCCAGCTGGTCATGTGCTCATCTGTGTTGGATTTCGTGATTTTCTTAACTTCCAGTGAGCTGAATGAAAGGTGTCGTTTGAGATAGGCATTTACATCTTTCTTATTTAGAAGGTGAGGCGAACCTATATGCCAGATGTTATCTTTGTCGTTATGGCCTAAGTTTAGACCACCTTCCGGCATCCCCTTTCCTCTAGAGAGTAAGTGAGCTGCATGCCATGGGCTATTAAGGTGAATCCACCATTCCTTGGGTTTGTTGTGCCATTTTAGACATTGTTCTATGTTGTCTGTCTCTTTATTTTTAGCTATGAGCTTGCTCACTATTATGGGGCTGCCTTCAGTATTATCCCGTTTAAGATCGAGATCAGTGGTGTCACCCTTGATGGTGCTGATAGCGGCTCTAGCTTTGTTTTTATTGATGCACGCGTGCACAAGTTCATTTGTGCTGTATCCGTTTGCTTCGAGAAGTCCTACAATATCTTTCCTGTTTATTTTCCTTTTTGTATATCCTTATTTTTGTTTGTCATTCTAATTGGGTACCCTGGGTACTCATCATGTGTGGTTTCCTTGGCACCATTAAATCTAGGTGTTGGCAAAGTTGTATCGGTAGAAATCTCCGGTTTGGTGTCGTTTTGAGGGAGCTTAAATTCAGCCCATACTATCCCGTGGTCGGAGATGATATAAGGGTTTTCCTCCGCCCATCCTGTTTTAACTGTCATTTCTGCCATAGTTGTGTTGGCCATGATATGGGTGAGTTTTGCTTTTGAGTTTTTGGATATGACATGTGTGAAAATTTCCGTGTTTGGATTACGGTCCATTATCAGTTCATTAAGAGAACATCTGTCATTGTTGAAATAAGTTAAAGATGCTTATTCTTTTCGACATGCTCTTGATATGACATGTAACTTCCACCTGACACCCGCTGATTTGGGGTAATGGTACAGTTTTTGTCACCTATCTCTACGTAGGCCTTTTTTTTATTATTTCCTGCCTTCCCTGCCCAGTCAGTGAGTGTGTCATATAATCCCACTTGTTCCTCTACTAGCGTAGCATCATTCATATAACCGCTGGCTATGTAGAGCTCAAAACCGTTATTTCCTGAAAATTTGGTCATTACTGCTCTCTTTGCATCTCCACCGATTGTGGTGACCGAGGTGGATAGTGGTAAACTTTTCGGATTACATAGGATCATGGAACCAATGGAAGCTCTTTCATTTACATGAGAAGTGCGAAATTGGATTCCTTTTTGTGTCATTAGGGTTTTAATTAATGCAAGGTTTTCAGTATTTACCTTGGTTTCTGATATACATATTATATCAGCCCGTCCGTCAATTAAAAGATTGCAGATTGTTTCTAATTTGATTAAACTGTCTGTATCTTCTTTGTGGTGTCGGAGGCCTCTCATATTCATACCCATTATAATCAAATTGTTAGAGTGTTGTGCTAGTTGTAGTTTTGTGAGTCGGTCTAATTCTTCCGACTGTTTCATGGCGCTTTTGTGTTTTGCTTTTTGTAGTATGCATCTGCCATCTGCGTCATAAATGTTCTCAATATCAAAGATTTTGTTTGTGCATTTGGTTTTAAGGATTATTCTCTTTTGTTTATGAGAGTGTTTCCTGCGGTATCCATATGTGTGGGGTTCACAAGAAGGCTTTCCTTTGCCTGAGATGAGGTGATTTGTGCTAGGGTAAGTCACGAGACAGAATGACTGCACGTCAGAGCTACGAGTGACGGGTACTATGACAGTCATCAGTGACAGGCATTTATGTGACCAGATGACGAGAGGGTCTGACAGAAATGACTGACAGAAATGACTGACAGGAATGCCTGACCCGAAAGTGAGTTTTGGTGGGAAAACCAGCAGTCAGAGAAATTGGAGGGAAAGTTGGTAGACCTCCAATATTGCCAAGTCAGCACAGTTATAATTATTCAGAGTGATATGGAGTGACCTGGAATGATTGATAATGAAACTGGGCTAGTCGGCAGATTCTATGATGTGACAGATCGAGTTCTCATGAAGTCGACATCGAGTTGTGTTCGAAAGTTCGAGATCGGGAACCATGGCATAAAGCAAGCCGAGCAGGCTCAATGTGTCAGTTTGAAATTAGTTACTGTTAACAGCCGCACCTGGTTGTTTGTAACTTCAACATTTAAGAAAGATCCGATTCACATATATGTATCATGCTTACAGCTATACATTATCTCTTTGCAGGCTTGAACTAGGTTCCCTGTATTGTTAAGTAGACTTAGAAGCTCTTAGAGAGCACCCCCGAACAACTGGTATCAGCGTGGTTGCGTTAGACGCGACCTGTTTGTGCCGACTGCAACTTCGGGTGTACAATTATCGGCACACGACTTCTCGCAAGGCCTTTCCGCGAGTTCCTACAAGAATTCTGAAGACAACGACGTAAAACGCGCTTAAATGCGTCTGCCCTTCGTCAGGGTTGCGAATATCGACGGAAAATATATCATATACCGTTCCTGAATGCATATACCACACGTACAAGTGTGATGCAATTTGTCCTTGCAGGTGCCTTTCCGCGGGAATTGCCTTTTGTTCGACCGAAATCAGCGTCAATCGGTATAATCGATGAACTTCGTGCCATTCTCGATTTTATTAGAGTCCCCAGTGGGAGAGTATTCGAGTGCTGTTGCACGACTGGAGGCGCATGTATTGCACGGCATGATCGACCGTCGACTGGCGACCCATGCTCAGTACGTAAATTGGTGCGCGTACGCGCAGCGCCCTATGCAACCGTGTATGCTGCAGCCGCATGACTTGTGCACCTTGGAACGAGTTTTGTCGCACGATTGCGCGTGTATTGGGTTGTACGACTTCTATTCGCCTCTGTTGCCCGTGCTTCAGCTCCATCACATGTCGTCATGTCCGCTGGGCGTTGGCTCTTGTCGGCCTGAGATGTCGTATAGTACGTTGTTGTGGCGTCATGCGCGCGTGGACGTACGGATTCCGCATGCTGAGTACGTAAAGAACCGGTATATAAGAAAGCAGGCCCAAAAATCTAGCGGCTGGCTTTCTTAATCTGAGGGCCATCGTGCGACAGCCAGCGTGGGGAGCTTTCTTAGAATGCCCCCCCTGGCCGCCTTGGATTGATAGCATTCGTCCGTTTTTCGGGATCGCTAGCGTGACACATTCTTAATCGACGCCCCTTGGGCGATGCAACCCAGCGGCTGCTTTCTTAATGTTTTCTTAAAACAATCGAGTGTGCAAACGTTCGTTGGAACTGTACTGTAATGGACGGACCCAAAAAATCAGCGCTTAGAGGTTAGAGCGCTAAAAACACTATTCGACGAAAACGTCCTCACCGAACCAGAGTTTAAGGCCGAGAAGGCTAAGCTGCTAGGGAGAGAAGGTCACTCTTATGATCTCAGTGCGAGTTTGATCTCTGAGTTGAAAGAGTTGAAATCATTCTTCAAAGATGATATTCTCGACGAGGGCGAGTTTCGTGCGCAGAAGCGCAGTTGTCTTGACAACACTATTCCAACCGTGATAACATATTAATCTAGTCTCAACGGTCCTTAACTATGGTAGAAGTCCTTAAGTATGGTAAGCGGTAACGGGTTTTAACCGCGGCAGCCAAAAAAGGTTTAAACCGAGGTTTAAACCGTAGGTGCTCCGGGTTTACGCCGGCTTAGCATAGTATAATCTACTTACATTATTTACTTCCAGAAATCTAGCGGGTACTTTCTTAAATCATTGTTTTTTGCTATAATTTATGCATAATATTTCATTTTCCCAGCGTGTGTACTTTCTTAATATGGACATTTTTGAGCAGGTCTCCGTCACTTCGCCAGCGGCTGGCTTACTTTCTTGTTCTTAAAATTTTGGCAAAAACCCAGCGGCTGCTTTCTTATAGGTCGACTTTCTTATAACCCGGTTCTTACTGTACTCGCGGTGGCTGGCTGCCAAGCATCGGCACCAACAACTTATCGCCAAGCGACGGTGTCAACGACTGCATCGGCAGCAGACGGAGGAGTTGGCTGAGTACACGCGGTGGTTGAACGCCAAGCATCGTCGCCAGCATTGGATCGCCATACGACATCACCAGCGGTTACGGCAGCAGCAGACGCTACCGATACGTGATGGCAGCTCTGAAATGTCATCGACTCAGTGTGTGTCTTCGCCCGATGATCCAGCAGCAGCACGTATTTCCGCTCCGGATATCGCGGCGTCGCCTAAAAGAGTGACGCTATTACCCGTAACTCCATCCGAGTCATTGGCTATGGATGACGATGCCGCCTTCTGGGCTGCGGTGGATGCGGTTAAGGAGTCGCCGGACCCAGAGGAGGAGGATGACTTCTGGAGTTGCGATGCTGAGATTGCTGCCGATGCTAATGTTGCTGGAGGAATGCAGCATTCCGCGTGCTCATTGTCGTACGACACGTTAGCAATAACAGCTGCTGCTGATGATGATGATGATGATGATGATGATGATGGCGTTGCTGGAGGAATGCAGCATTCCGCATGCTCATTGTCGTACGACACGTTAGCAACAACGCCGTGCCTCCATCACCTTGAGGGGGGGGAGAAGCGCTGATCACTAATGATCATGCTGATTTGCCACCTCCAAAGCCGCCTGACATATCTTACGTCACAACCACAGCGGTAGGGGCCAGCGCAGCAACCCCTTGCCCGAATATGGAGGAGCGGGTCTCCACGTTGACAGTTATTCAACACGCTGTCCAACACGCTGTCCAACACGCACACGCGCACACGCACACACGCACGCATATGACGGATGCGTGTATACCGGTCAAGGAGAGTGTTCGCACACTCGCGTATGTATCTGCGGACACCACTGCCGATGCACATATACCGGGTGAGGACGGTGTGCGTACACACACGTGTGTGCCGATTGCATGGATACCGGTTGGGAGGTTACGCATGCACTCGTATATGCATCTGCGGACACTACCATTGCGGATGCTGTCGATGTAGATATACCGGGCAAGGATAGTGTGCGTACACGCACGCATGTGACGGATGCGTGTATAGCGGTCGGGGAGAATGCTCGCACACTCGCGTATACATCTGCGGACACCACTGCCGATGCACATATACCGGGCGAGGACGGTGTGCGTACACACACGTGTGTGCCGGATGCATGGATACCGGTTGGGGAGGGTACGCATGCACTCGTATATGCATCTGCGGACACTACCATTGCGGATGCTGTCGATGTAGATATACCGGGCAAGGATAGTGTGCGTACACGCACGCATGTGACGGATGCGTGTATACCGGTCGGGGAGAGTGCTCGCACACTCGTGTATATATCTGCGGACACCACTGTCGATGCACATATACCGGGCGACGACGGTGTGCGTACACACACGCGTGTGCCGGATGCATGGATACCGGTCGGGGAGGGTGCGCATATGCACTCGTATATGCATCTGCGGACAATACCATTGCGGATACTGTCGATGTAGATATACCGGGCAAGGATAGTGTGCGTACACGCACACATATGACGGATGCGTGTATACCGGTCGGGGAAAGTGCTCGCGCACTCGTGTATGTATATGCGGACACCACTGCCGATGCACATATACCGGGCGAGGACGGTGTGCGTACACACACGCGTGTGCCGGATGCATGGATACCGGTTGGGGAGGGTACGCATGCACTCGTATATGCATCTGCGGACATTACCGATGCGGATGTCGTCAGTGCGGATATACCGGGCAAGGATCATAGTGTGCGTACACGCACGCATGTGACGGATGCGTGTATACCGGTCGGGGAGAGTGCTCGCGCACTCGCGTATATATCTGCGGACACCACTGCCGATGCAGATATACCGGGTGAGGATGGTGTGCGTACACACACGCGTGTGCCGGATGCATGGATACCGGTTGGGGAGGGTACGCATGCACTCGTATATGCATCTGCGGACATTACCGATGCGGATGTCGTCAGTGCGGATATACCGGGCAAGGATCATAGTGTGCGTACACGCACGCATGTGACGGATGCGTGTATATCGGTCGGGGAGAGTGCTCGCGCACTCGTGTATATATCGGCGGACACCACTGAGTGTCGATGCACATATACCGGGTGAGGATAGTGTGCGTACACGCACGCATGTGACGGATGCGTGTATACCGGTCGGGGAGAGTGCTCGCGCACTCGCGTATATGTCTGCGGACACCGCTGTCGATGCAGATATACCGGGTGAGGATGGTGTGCGTACACACACCGCACACACATACGCTGCCCCGATTGCCCAGCACACGCGCAGTGCGACCGCTGCTCCGATAGCCCAATGCACGCGCAGTGCGGCCGCAGCCTCAGCAGCCCAACACACACGCAGCGCAGCCGCTGCTCTAGCAGCCCAGTGCACACGCAATGCGACCGCTGCACTGGCTGTCCAGCACACGCGCAGTGCGGCCGCTGCCCCGGCAGCCCAGCGCGCACTACGTGCGGCCGCTGCCCCGGCAGCCCAACGCGCACTAGCCACCATTCAGCAATGGACCCGTGAGTGCTACGCACAAAACGGGACGGACTCGCAAGTCCCGCCTGCTGCGCGCACGTTCTCCGCCCTCACCCTGACTGGACAGAGCGACGACGGGGACTTCAAAACCATCTTCAGCGAGCTCCGCGACCAGCTCTTCGACATGAAGAAAGATATCAAGGCCCTTCACAACCGTTACTGGAATATCCTAGTTCACTAGATATTAGAAACTCCCGAACTGTGTGGATAAACTCATAAGATAAATAAACCCTAAGCTAGATATACTCGGAACGGTCTCGGACGGTTTCGGAGTCTAGCCTACCTGTGACACAGCGTGTGTCACAGCACGAACCTATAGATCAGTCAGCAGTCCAGTGTTGGTCCTAGGAGTCTGTCATAGGGGCCTGACCGGGACTCCCAGTCAGGGCTGCCTATACAGATTTCAGCACACCACCCCAGCACTGTGGGTGGTGACTGTCTAGGAGAGTCAGATAATGTAAGATAAGTTAGGGCAGGAGCCAGGTTGACAGACCTAACTGCTAATCCAACTGTGCAATTCTGAAACACAAATTGGAAACCCTCTAGCTAGCACAGGTGCAGAAACCTACGGGCATTGTGCACCCGCTAAACAACTGAAAGGCACCGAGCTAGCAAGCCAGAATATAACTTGTAGGTGTCAAAAGCAAAAGCATAAACCATAAAAATTGTTGAAGTCACCGGAGTTCCGCACACCACCATGTTGGTGTGCATCCAGAGTGAATAAGAAGTCAATCGACAGCACTAAAGTAGCCAGCTGTGGTCTCAATCAAGTCGGACCCGAAGGGAGGGTTCCCGAAAGGACCTCTCTCATGTAGAGCCACACCGTAGAAGAAGGCCATGTCGAAGCTCAAATCTGCCTGAGCAAGATCCTGAAAGATGTCAGGGGGCTCAGGCGGCTCAAGCGGTGGCACATTGTCAGCCACAAAGAAACCCTGAGCCGGGATCACGGATTCAACAAATTCATTCGTGGAGAAAATTGACGGAGTCTCCCAATCGAGATCACCACCAGGCGAAGGCAATCCCGCAGCCGACTGAGCATCGGGCACAGCTGCCACCCCCATGATCGAGATGCAAAGAACGAGGGAAAGGAGGAAAGGAATTCCCCACGGTCCAACCGTGGCAGGAAAGCCCCAGGGCGGCTTCCCACAACCGTAGGTCCTCTGCTCGTCCACGGGCGGCCCGGAAACATGATTGGCCGACGGAGGCGAACCCCGCGGCTTCAGCCGAAAGCTGCCGTCGGCAAAGTCCTCGTAGTCGTCGGTGTCGTAGCCGGTGAGGTCAACCGGCGCGATGGCGGCGTGGTTGACAGTCTGAACGAATCCAGGGAACTCACCGTCCGTCGTGGCAGTCACCCGCGCCGATTGAAGCGGCACGGGCTTCACATCCTTCTCCTGCGAGACAGGTATAGCAGGGGCCGGCACGGCGGATGCCGATGCCGCCGCACCACCTGCCGGAACCTGCTCCTCCGGCATGCTCCCCGCTGCCGCGGGGCCGCACACCAGAGCCGATGCATGCGGCTCGAGAACCGCCCGTGGTGGGAAGGATGCGTGGGTGTAGTGCACCTTGCAGTTTGCCGCGGCATGGACCTCCGCGGCGAGATCGTCCAGCCGCTGATGAATGTCGTCACCTGCGGGCTCGTCAGCAGGCTGCTGCGGCTCTACCGTGAAGCCGTAGGCGGACACGTCGATCCCGCCCACCGCACCCGCACAGAGCACCGCAGGCGGCCCGTACGTAGATGCCGCAGTGGCAAAAGCCTCGGCCCCATCGTCCGCCGCCTGCTGGAACAGGGCACACATGGCCAATGCACGCACCCCCTCCGCGTCCTCCTCGTCGATGGGAATGCAGAATGCCGCGGCCGAGTGCGGAGGATGCTGACGCCCGCCCAACGGACAGTCGCGGTAGAAGTGGTACTGCTCACCTTTTCCCGCCTTCTTGCACCTCCCGCAGAAGGGCTTCGCCTTCTGGTCGTCACGGTCGAAACCGACTGCAGGCAGCGGGTGTGTGCCGACACGGAATCCCCGCTGCGTACCGCGCTGCTGCTGCTGCCGCTGCTGACGCTGCGGCTGCTGTCGCTGCTGCTGCGCCGGTGGCGCATCCGTCCCGCGCTGTTGCTGCAGCAAGTCCTGGAGCTCGTTGATCTTGTTGAGGAGAGCGCCGTACTCCGTGCTGGAGAGCTGCGCAGAGATGCCGCTCTTGCCCGAAACCGTCTTCCCCGCCCCCGTCTGCGCCCAAGCCTGATATATCTCCACCACAAGGGAGCGGAGAGACGCCAAGGATACGTGCGCGAGATCGGCCGCGAGAGGATACCGCACCTTGACCGCGGTGTAAAACACCGGGTCCAGCCGGTTGTACAGGGAGAGCTTCCTGGTCTCCTCGGTGGGCGTCCAGTCCGTAGCTTTGTTATCCCGCACCAGACGCTGTTCCCGAGCCAAGATGGGCTGCGGGTCAGTGTCTGCGGGATAACGTAACGCGGCGTGCTCCTCCTGGTGCGACTCACGTAGCGCCACCGGCACGCAGCCCTTGATGATGTCCACAAGAGCTCGCCGTCCATCACGGTCAGATGAGGCGTCGGTGCCAGTCAGCCAGACGTAGGCGTTGCTGTGTTTCTCGACAACCAGAGCCAGAACGTCGTAGAGCAAGCCGTTGACCTTGGTCACCACACGAGCCAGAGGGTCGTCGAGGTCAAAAGATGCCAGCTCCAGCCCAGCTGAATGAAACTCCGTACGCAGCTGCACCACCAGCTCGGAGAGGAGGCCAGCGTCGTCCGTACCGCGAAAATGGTGCTTTTTGTCACCAAGGACATCCTCGCGGATACCCTTGGCCCACTGGCGGTGAAGACGCGCCTTGTAGACTTCGTCAACCAGCTTGCTCTGCTCTTGCAAGTACTTCCTGGTCGCCACGTCTGCATCTTCGTTTGAATTCGGAGCGGGGTTCGGAACAGTTGGCGTACGCACCGTCGGACTGTTCCGAACTCCGTCTAATAGCCTCAGCGAGGCGTCGATGTCACTGTCCCTGTCCAGGGACTTCTTCGCTCGGGTTAACATACCCATTCTCTGAAAAGCCAGAGGGGAGGTGGTACGCAGCCGTGCGGTCGGGTGTGGTAGCGGAAAAATGGTAATGGTCAGCAGCGGAGAGAA
The DNA here is from genome assembly GCA_001247695.2 of Cymbomonas tetramitiformis. Lineage (NCBI taxonomy): Eukaryota > Viridiplantae > Chlorophyta > Pyramimonadophyceae > Pyramimonadales > Pyramimonadaceae > Cymbomonas > Cymbomonas tetramitiformis. Next base: position 17,813 of record LGRX02021527.1, read on the forward strand.
GCTGAGAGAGCGGAGCGGCGAGGGGCACTCGAAGATGTTGTCGAAGTCGAAGGTGTCGCGAACACCAGCCCAGAAAACAGTAACCAGCAGGGCCAGTGCTGGTGCAAAACTGGATCCGAACTTTGCCAAGACTAGTCCGTAACGAGGCGCGGTCCCCATGGCCGCCACTCACAGTTGCTTACCGCAAACAATTCATACCATAATTCCTAGTCGCACCCAAACGCGCATGCGCGCACCACCTCTCCAAGCGGCCGTTTAGCCAATCATGGCCAAATCAGCAAGTGGAATAAAAGCGTGGATGGGGCCACGACCTACTGGAATATCCTAGTTCACTAGATATTAGAAACTCCCGAACTGTGTGGATAAACTCATAAGATAAATAAACCCTAAGCTAGATATACTCGGAACGGTCTCGGACGGTTTCGGAGTCTAGCCTACCTGTGACACAGCGTGTGTCACAGCACGAACCTATAGATCAGTCAGCAGTCCAGTGTTGGTCCTAGGAGTCTGTCATAGGGGCCTGACCGGGACTCCCAGTCAGGGCTGCCTATACAGATTTCAGCAACCGTATCGACGGCACGAAGGGCTTCACGCCCCGCGACGACAAGAAGAACGCCATCGGACGAGGTGGACATGGTGACGGATTCCGCTTCGCAGCGAAGCCCCTTCCCGAGCACGGCAACTTCCCGCAGACCTTCCGTGGGAAGCCTTCGGGGAAGGTGGCTTTCCTCCACAAGCCCACCGGTGCGTTCGTTCCTTTGTGCGGGAACCCGACATGCTCCGCTACGGCGGAGAAACATTGGCATCGGGACGCCCGAACGGCGGGCCACGCGGACATGTTGGCGCGCACGGCTTCAGCGTTGCGGACAGCGAGAACGACGTCTTCGCCACGCTGTTCCAGAACGCCATGGACAACAACGACGCCGCTCGTTTCGACGCCGGCTGCTACATTGCAGACGGTAAACCGGAGCTCTACGACACCGTCTCCGCCTTCTCCTTCGCTGTCGCCGAGGAGCGGGTGCCCGACACCATCGACGAGTATCTGGAGTGCCGCCAGCCCGCTGACACCCGCTTCGGGGTTTGCGCGGTTGGTGGTGCTATGAACATCAACAACTTCAAGGTCCATGACGAGGTCCATGCCGACGCTCTGGTCGTACCACCGCCGCCAGCACCGCCCTCCGCTCCGCAGTCGGTGGTGGCCGACGAGGAGATGTACCCCGTCAGCGCGTCAGGAATGTCAAGGACTCGCGTCAGGAATCAGGGTCCCACGACCCGACTGCCGACCCCAGCCTTCTGCAAGCGGGCACATGCCCCTCGTGCCAAAGGACTAAGGCCCACAAATACTATCATTACCCTATTCTGAATATATCAGGACTGTATATTCGGTGAGTCAGATAATCAGAATAGATAACCGGTGAGAACTTCCCGTTATATGTACTGATTCCTGACGCGAGTCCTTGATTTTTGGCACTTCTGGATTTTTCGTATTATTATTTTTTGTAATTCCGCACGCAGTGCCGACCGGCCAGGTTCCATTCACATATGTGTCATATGTGTCATGCAAGCTGGGCTATGTAGTAGCCGCAGCTGATTAGAAAACCATGAAAACCGAAACCATGGTTTGGAGGCATGGTTTTGGGTACACGATCAAAAAAATGCACAGGAGCGTAGGATCGAACGATCTGCCCATCGTGTCCGTGAACGCAGTGATGACAGTCGGGCCAAAACCATGGTTCACAAAGTAGCCACTAAACCATGAACTTCTCATAAATTTGAAATTACGAAGGCTCTGGCCCCCATCCGCATCCCCAGAGTCTCAGTTGGATGTCATTGTCATGTCATGACACGACAGTTCAAAACCGCAACCGCAACCGTATAAACCGCAACCGCAACCGGTTGCGGTTCTGAGACGCGACGGACACGGACATGAACACATGTCATGTCACAGCCTCATCCTCATCCCGATTACAACACATCAGATTCCATTCGGGTAGACCTTCAGATCGAGATGGATACGTCTTCTTTTTCGTGTGATGGTGGAAAATAGAGAATTAACTACCCTCGCCTGCTTGCCACATGTAGCGAAACAAATAATCCTCGGATACCAGCGCAGGAGCTTGCGGTACTATCAATAGATATCAGAATGGGGAGAGCGGTTTAGTACATCTAACAGTAATGCATATCACATATCTCATTTTACATTCAGATGATACCTCATTTGTTTCTCAAAGTTCCCACTTTCTCAGGCAGATCCTCGATTTCGCCGCAAGTTGAGTGAGCGAACGTTGAACCCGTCGTCACAGATATGCGCTCATATGCATATCATAACAGCAGTCTTTGAGAATCCTGCGAGATAGTTGGTGTTTTTGTGGCTCGCCAACACCGAACCGCTCGGTCGTGATGCAAAATACGCTTCAACAAAGTTACCAGGTATTGCAATATCCATACCGTTCCTCCAAACCTGCACTACGTGGAGTGTATCTCGTAAGCTATTATCATTTCATGGTGGTGTTCTCAAAGTGGCACATCTTGCGTATTGAGTGGCCACTTCCTCGTAAAGGGTGTTGCTATATAGTACGACTGAGAAGTGTTGCTACAAAGCACGGATGAGTTGCCTTTACTCACGTAAGCTCGTTTGTGACTTTGAAACGGCACTGCTTTATTTTCGAAAATTATTTTTTCACGGCTTGTGAGCTTTGAATGCTGCTTTACGGCGGCGGTCAGTACGTTGACAACTTGTTTTTTGTTTTCGATTTTGCTAGGTCACGGCTCGTTCAACCTTACAAAAGGGCTGCAATAAAACAGGGCGGTCCGAGCTTCTGTCACCTGGCAGTAGGTTCTCCCGCCGTTTACCAACTCGGGACACATTTCGCGGGGCTGAGGCAGCCAATGAAACCACTCAAGGCGAGGAGGCCCATCAAGCCTCCAGACCGCAGGAATATCCGGTGAATAAAAAAGCAACTGCATCCTCCAATAGCGAGGCGGAAGCAGGTGCTATTCTAGCAGAACAGCCTCACGCAGAGTCTATTAATGAGTTGACTACCTCAACGACGCTACTCGAGCGCATTTCCACACTGCAGCAAGAAGTGATAGCATTACAGCGACAGGCTATACACCACGTTGGAGCGTCGGCGAAATGTCAAGGTGTTGTGCCAACTTTCAGTTCAGGCACATTGGGGGATATCGTTTTACCTGAGCAGTCTGCAGAACGCACGAACTCCCAGACTCAGTTCTACAAGACTATATTGCAAACGCCAGACAAGAGTCCATCTCCGCGACATGGCGCCCGATGCTGTTGCAGCAGTTGCACATCCAAGTTATGTCACTGCAGACGTTGTGCAACAAAAATGCGCACTTCCCAAGCACTTTTTCAGGTACATCCAAGGAAGTCCTGTACGATAATATGTTGTATATTTTGTTGCCCTAAAATCCCATCGAACTATTTTGTATGAAGGGGACGCCGGAATTCGTTCACGTTCCTGTATCCCAACAGCAACTTGTCCCTCCAGTTTATTAACGGACACACGTGAGCTTCCTGCGTTAACAGATTTCGCTGCTTGCGCGGACTCAAGTCAAATTTCGATAGGAGAGTAAAAGCTTGCAAGAAGCGCTGACCCGAGCTGGTGACGGCGACCGCTACTGACATACTCGATACAATGTGCCAGGATCCCGACCTGGTGGAGCGCATCCTCCACTTCGTTCAGGATGGCCGTGTTCGCGCCTCTGCCGCTGCAATTTCGCGAACCTTTTGCACGGCAGCCCAGCGCCCAACTTGTTGGTTGGCTGGTCTCCAAGCAACGCCTCCGTTCGAGCGCCTTGCAGCCGTACGAGCCGTTCTCCAACTCGCGCTACACGCTTCAGTCCCTCCTGGTCCGCAAGCTCCGAGCAACCGCGCGCACGTGGCCGGTGCCGTGCTGCAGTTCGCTGCTCGCCCAGATAGCACAGGCAGCAGGACCTCTCCGGATGCGCCCGGGATCTTGGTGCGGCTCGTAGCTGAAGACCCGGACCGCCGCGTGCGCCAGGCCGCCCTGGTGGCCTGTGCGCTGCTATGCCGAAACATTACAGCCCTAGAGCACCTGGCTGCACAGCCACCCCTCAGCCCCTTTCCTGTCGGCGATGCAGCCTCTGGGTGCGAAGAGTTACTGGTGGCACAGCGGTGGACAAGGGACACGGATGGCCGCTTCCACTCGCTGATCGAGCGCAGCGCAAGATCCCGCACCGGTCACAATATCTCCCCTCTCCCGTGTCCCAACCCGGGCCTCGCCAGTTTGGTATATGCCCTGGAGCAGCATGCCATCGCCCTCCGCAACCCGCTCAAGGCGGTGGAGGACACTCATGGCACGGCGCAGGAGCGTGAGTACGAGGTACGCCCGTGCAGTACCATGGAGGCCCGTTGTGAAGAAGTGAGGTGGCACAAGCTAAGATGACCTGAGGGAGATTTTCTATTTCACCGAGTGCTCTCGCAACCTAGTGCAATCATTGCCGTTTTGGTATGAGACGATAGAGTTGCTCCCGCCGATGCTGGGTAGACGAGCATTGAAATCACTGTGTCCGCGTAGCCAAAGTGGGGAACTCGTAAAAATGCTCGATAGCGAAGGTTGCCGCTCCATCCAACGCAGATAGACTTCGATTTCATCGTAAACTCCAACAAGTCGTTGCGTGCCTTTGTAGCTTTTACTTCGGATAATGCTGCACCAGGAGGCGCGACAGCTAGGCAGTTATACTGACCAGTCTTTGTATCTTGTTGCGCCAGGAGGCAGCGCGGCTGGCATCCTCGACCGCACAGGCGGAGGCGCAGCGACATGCAATTGTTGCCGTTGCGGATCGGCAGATAGTACGTATGCTGGCGCTGCAGGGGGTTCAGCTAGCACTTGCCTTCCAGGCGCTGCGGTTGGCAGATGGGTGGGGATACCGGCGTGTGGAGGTTCTGGTGAGAGTGGTCGCAGACAGCTCTGGCATGGAGTGCGCTGCTGTGCTGCGCCTCATGCTAGCACATGGTGCCGTGTCTGTTCGCGATGCCATTGTGTACGGTGCAGACGTGGCAGGAATTGCACACCAGGACGATTGGCTCGGGCGGCAGCAGCGGCAGGTTTGATCCTTGACATTGCATAGGACCAAAACTATCGCGCAAGGTAGAACTTTGCCACCTGCGGGAAAACAAGCTCTCCAGGTCAATGCTACGGCATGGAATTTCGCGACCTGGAAAGGATGCGCTGTCTAGAGTGCGGGCGCTGAGCTTTCGCCACCTGGAAGGATGCGCTGTCCAGATTGGTGTGCAGGGTTGTCTGCCTCCCGGGAGTAGAATGCGCTGTCCAGATTGGTGTG